>DWFO01001212.1:0-16541 GCA_018246595.1 Mimoniades nurscia nurscia | reverse complement strand
TTTCACGACTCCGTTTTTTATAACTCTCTCTTAACACGTTTTAAGTGCAATATACATGGCACGAACGAGTAACAAATGTCGACATAAATTAAAAAGAGCAAACGGAGAAGACGTGCCGCAAACACATAAAAGTTTCGCCCGGTGACATTGACAACAGGGTATCGTATATCGGGACGGTACGCTGTAGTGGCCTATTTGTGCGCGACTCGGTATTATTACAGCAGGTGTCTTTACGTCCTGTTTATACAGTGCAGTGGCGCTATCTCCCGGGATCGCCAGTAAACCGCCCGCGCCATTGTTTCAATCCCCCCTTCCCCCCAGCCCCTCTTGTAATTCCGCTCAATGACGCCGCTCTTCAATGTGTCGTCATTCATTAGGCCGCACAGCACAAATCTAATCGGAACGCGGCGAGAGCCCACGGCAAAGTTTTTGTACCCATAATTACATATTCCCATTAATCCTCTATAGTATTGTTCGCCGCGAAACCTCGGCTGTTTATTATTATAGATAATGTTTATAATTGTTCTCTGCATATTGCATAATCCAATCAATTGAATTTTCGATTAACACTTTTGATTGTCACACTCCATTACGCGACTAATATCGTCCCTAAGACTGTCTAAACGGTAATATGAGCAGGTGTAGATAGGTATAATGAGCAAATTTAAAAGTACGTGTAGCCGTACAGATTGCAACGGTGGAATTCCTTTGGTGGTTCCAGTTGGTGCACGCCAGCGGCGAAACTTGTTTAAGCGTCACGCCGGCAACACGACGATGTTCACGAGAGAGCACTATACGTAACCTCGTATATCCTCTTCGCCGTGCAAGTTATTACCCGGACTATTCCGCCCACGACAAATTTGCCTGGAACGGAGGTCATGTATTACACAACTCCCGGCTTATCTCGCCGCTCATATAGGATGTATGCAGATAAATATGTTTCATATGAAGCGCCAGATAAGCTTCAAGTGATAACTCGAGCAGGTGTAGTCGGTGGAAAGTTTTATTCGTATCATATAATACATACCCATGACACGCGCTCGACCCGAAAGTTTCGCGGCGCGATGTTCACAAGGCTCCGGAACTATACAAAAACAACAATACATCAAAAGTGAATTACAAGTTAACTGGCGATGTCCGCCGCGGCGGCGACGAAATTTCGATTTAAGCTGACACGGGTATAAAACGGACCGCGCCGGGGCTCTCCAGCGTCGACTTCTACGACACTTGCCAAGTAGCCCCACTCCATAAAAGTGGCCCTTTCGATGGCTCGACGGATTGTGCCGTTTTATAAAACATTTAGCAGTATCGACTATTACGTGTAACGTCTATGTGCGTAAATTTGTCCGCCGTGTAGGAGATAAGCGGCGAATCACACGGCTCATAATGCACACGGTCGTCGTGACATCGCTATTCACGAGCGCGTAGGGTCGACGGAAAAGAAAAGGGAGGAGCACGAGGAGGACCGGCGAAGGGCGGAGCCTTCTGAAGAACCAGTTATTCGTCTCGAAAATCAACTCGACGGTTACTGTGTTGTTATTGGGATATTGTAAAAATGTTTGTTTACCGTTCTAAAATCGCCTTTCAAAGTTTACGCTCTGGAAACTTCAAAGAGAGCTGCAAACTTTACACACAGCGAGTGTCGAGAACGGTACATGTTTAAATTTTGCGCTGCGAGAAGATACCCGTGAAGACAATAAAGAACCTAAAGCGCGCAATTTGGAACTTCTGAGTTGAACACCGCGAGGCGACGGCGACGGACGCCTAGAAAGTTGAAGAAAGAAGCCGCCGCGCACTGCCGCCAAACTGAGAAATATTACCACCGCCCAGATCTACAAGTTGTCCAGCTAGTTCTGGAAAATATTATTTTTCAACACTTGTCCTATTTAATTCTTACATAAATAGGTACATAATAATATATACCTATATACATTTTATATTTAAACAGACAATGCGTTACATGCAGTGTGATTATGGCTAGTGGCAATGTGTTGTATAGGCAGATGTGTCCCTGTGTGGATATTTCGGATGAGAGCGTCGGAAACGGTAATTATAAGAACTAGGACGCTTTGTGTGAATACAGTAAGCCGGTGATCGCATCACGCAGCGGGCGCGCGGCTCGACGCCGCTCTAATCCCGTTCCGCGACAAATTAATATGCTCATCGGCAGCCGCGTCACTGGATTACGGATCGTTCATGGCGCGATTGTATTTTAAGTGTATTATCCAATTTGGTGGATATTGTGCGTATGCTAATCAGCGCTCGTGGAGCACATCCGAGGCGCTTGGCAGTTAGCACGTGTGAGCGAATAGCGCGGAGAGCTACGATGATGGTATTATCGTAGCGGGCAATGGAACGAGCTGGCGAACTTAATAGATTTTGTTGGTGCATCGCTGCCGTCCGGGCGGCCTATTGCGAACTAACGGGATTATCGGTCGAATTTCTGTACGGCGCACGATAGTGAAATGACTGCACACAATACGTCCGCGCCAGTAATCTAATACATAAGACGACATGTACGAGTAACTATCCGAACGTCTAATCGGAAGCGGCGGCCGCCGGCCTAAGAGTCTTGTTAGATGTAGACTGAATGCCTTCGTTAGACATCGGGCCCGGATGCTTGTCTCTCGCGGTGCACACTGACGTGAACGTTGCGACATTCTAAATGCCTCATTATCACGTGTCGAGCACGAAACTCGTAGGTGGGTAATGTGCGAATTTTAGTGTCTACATAACTGACGCTGAAACGAATTCAAAATAAAATCGGAAAAATAATTAAAATCGGCGCAAACCATTAAAAGAGCAGTTTGTAATAGGAGAGTGCACCGTGGAGTGTCCTTCATGTAGGCAGTTAAAGAGTTGGAGGGGCGCACTCGAGCGCGAGTACTGTAGCGGCGCCACCTCGCGCCGACTAACGAACCTGCCGACAAAAATTCGCGCTACTTTGCCGCGCGCACCGCACGCTGCACGCCGCACGACGCACGACGCACGCCGCGCCGCACCAACTCTTTGTACTCGCGAATAAAACCCCATCGAGTTAATATTGTGTGCATACTTGCATAGTTAGCGCGTAAAATAATTAACGGGCACGCACGAAGTCGTTTTAATTTTCAACCCGCTCTCCAACAAGTGCTCTTGAACATTTTTTTTTCCAAGAAGAAGCGCGTCATTTCATAGCCGCCTATTATTACGACTCATAAAAGTTGTAAACTGTTCAATAATGACGGCGTGCGAAAGAGATGAATGTTTTAGTGTCGTCTCAATACCTGAACATCCCGAGAAACTAGTAAATCCAAAACCAGGAAAACAGTGATTCATTTTATGGTGTTCAGCAAGAACAGTTAAGGCCGCCCGGAAGTATCAACTACATACTTGTCCATAGAAGTCCCGTCCATTGAGCATTTGTTAGATTTAGAACCGGAATACTGATATCTATTGAATTATAATACACACGTATATTTTTATTTATAATTAATTGTATATATGTATATTTTTCATTGTTTTAAAATATTTACACATATACTGCCCATAACATCCCCGGTTTGTTGTATATCGTGATTAAAGTCCCATTGCCACTGTATTTAACGGAATCCCCAGATATGTCAATATGTACGTTGCATTTAATCCTCTATAACCAAATTTGTTAATACAAATATATATATTCCATAAGCAAACAAGTTCATATAATATGTGTCAATGAAATGAAAAACGAGCCAATTAACTTTTAATTTAATTAATAATGAATAATCTAACAGTTTTGTAATTAGCATTACTGTCTCATGTGTAAATTAGCTAACAGATTTGAAATAGTACTGTTACAATAAACAATTAGTTCTGGGTAAAGTCTGCTATAAATATATAAGAATTAAAGGCCAAGTGCTTCGATTAAGTTCTCTTAGTATTTAAATCACATGCGTTAATGAGAATTAACTACTGGCGCAATTGCTGTAGCGATGTGAAGTGTTTCTTAAAAATAACACGAAACATGTGAAATATGTTGTCACATTGACCGTGCGTCGTTTTAACATTATAATTAAACAAAATATTGATTGCTTCGATGGTCTGGTTGTTCTTGAGGTGTTGGGTTCGAATCATGGGTATATCACTATTGGATTTTTATAACTTAGATCTTTTAATAGTGGCTCCCAGTCTGAATATGAGCCTGGTGTATGGCCGGCCTATAGGCTCACCACCTATTCCACAAAGGGACGTAAACGTAACTGGTGATATATGGGAATGTGCTACACTCCTTTGCCTACCGCTACCGGGATTGCAAGCGCGATCTTACGTTCTTTAAATGAAATATCACAGTCGATAGAACACGTCCGGCAATACGAGGAGGCGACTGTGAAACGAAAAACTTTCTCAATAAGCACAAAAAGCGCCGCTAAGCTAACGCGTCTTTCATTTTGCAATACGGAGGTACAAATATGTCTTAGAAATACTAATTTAAGAATAATTTTATCCTCTTTCGTGTGCAGAAAATGAACAGTAGGTACGTATGTAATTTTATAGTTAGTCATGCTATTATTTATAATTGTTAATTGGATTATGGATTTCAAAGTTGAAAATATGTAAATTGTAATAATTTTCATTTTATTACCATTATTACATCACCCCGGGTGACGTACGAGATTGAAACAATCGAGATTCGACGCTGGATGTTTTGTGTCTACTCAATAAATTGATAAATTGACATCATTGTTGGCCTGTGTCATTCCACTGCTGGACATAGGACATAGAGATTAACACGTAACGTATTTAATACAGTCTGAGTCAGAATATTACACGGATGCAGGCGATCCTCACACGTGATCACAGCTCGCCGTGAACGCTAACGAGCCGGCCGCGGGTTAACGACTCCTCGTATTCTTGGTTTGAGTTTCAACGGCCTCGTAATGTTGAATGAGATGATAAATCTCTTGTTACAGGCGTTACAACCCCCCCTCCCCCCTCTCCGTCGGCTAAAGCTAGCGCAAAACGTGTTTTCGCTGTTATTTATTCGATACACTTGCCAGCGAAATATTTTCAACGACCAGCAGTTGCAAGGCGATTTGTAAGTCTGTGTTTTGCGCTACGCTCAACAGATTTCTGATGTTCGATCTGATCGATGTTTAACGTGGTACTTACCTGAGCACTGCACTTTTGGTTCCCTTTTTAAAACCCTACAATTTTAAAATTTAAAACAAAGTAAAAATTAATATTAATTGTGCATTATTCATACACAAACATTACTATCGAGACTTACAATCGACATTTTCATGAATCAAAAAATTAAATTTCAATTCGTAATATACAAACATCGATAATGAACGCTAAAAACGTTAGAACACTTGTATTAAACATATCGTAGTCTAACCATATAATATAATATTTTCACAATAACAAAATTGCATTTACACTAGAACGTCTATTTAAACAGATATAATATGTAGATGTGCACCGTGGGCGTTCGTGAGCGTCGCATTTATTACAGATAGTGTCGCTATAAAGGCTCGGCCAGTTTGTAGTGGGGTTTGATCAGCGGCAATACATCACGCCGCTCGTCACAAGATATATGGACGTGGTCGTCTATCGGCCGGCACACCGCGCCGCGCCACGCCACGCCGCGCCGCGCTGTTCTGTGCGGTCACCCCAGGTCGACCTTTTTGCGACCATCTCTTATATTAAAAAGCTATAAGAAATGTATGCATCTTTTTAATTACTAATATCTGTATGGGATAGTAGTTCAGAATTTAGCCGAGCACTCGGATGTTTCTGGGTTCAAATCTTAACAAAATATGTGCGGTTTAAGATTACACATTATTTTTTTAGCGGTGATAAGATAGGTATATCGTGAAGAAACACTTTAGGGATATCTACAGTGTTCTCTAACAAGGGTGAAGTTTGTCAACCTGCACTCAGCCAATGTGGCAGACTATGGCCATAAACCACCTCAATTAGAGAATAGACTCCGTCTAATCGTGAAACAGTAAAAGGATTGACGTTAACCAGTAGTCAAGTTGTGTCATCCCTCTTGGACATTACCCTGTTTACTATTATATATTTTGCTGTAACATTGCTACTGGTTACATAAGACAGTAACATGGTCTCCGAGTCACGCTACCGATACCGGCCCGGCAGCCAGAACTGCATACCGTTGCTAGTGAACGTTGGATCGATACGGTGCTGCACGACACGGCGACGATGACGCCGACGACGGCGAGTGGCGACTGACAGCCGCGGCGTTCCCGTGGTTGTCTTGTACACGAGCACGGCGTGATTGCGATACGATAATGTGCCGAACTGAGGAGACGGACGTGCGAGCGAGACGGGAGACGGCCGCGTCTGCCTGCGAGTGGACAAAGAGCGCGATGAGCAAGGAGACCGGTTCGACTTGTTTATTTTGCATGCATTCCAGTCGGCCGGCCGGGAGCGGGCGGGCCGCTCCCGGGCGGATCAGGAACTCGATTCCTACACAGCACGAGTGGCCTTGAATTCCGAACGCCGCACGTAGCGCGGACATTCGCCGCGTGCCGGCGAAACATTATCGAATAAAATTGCCACGAATTATGGTTGCGAAACTGGATTGGACTGATTAGGCGCTATTACGAAATGCGTCATTCACATGTCACCGCCATATGAGCGTTACGATTTATCGATTTGTTATACTGCCAACGAAGTATTTTCCTACATGACATTTAAGCTCGGTTCCCAATAATTGACGA
Source organism: Mimoniades nurscia nurscia (assembly GCA_018246595.1). NCBI lineage: Eukaryota > Metazoa > Arthropoda > Insecta > Lepidoptera > Hesperiidae > Mimoniades > Mimoniades nurscia. Next base: position 9,834 of record DWFO01001212.1, on the reverse strand, counting down.
TTTCTTGAATATAAATTGTATTGAATATTTATGAAGCATTGGACTGAACATGACGGACACAAAGACCAAGGATAAGGCTTCTTCAGAGATACGACCCAGAACTATTCAATATGCCTTAAGCTGTTTGTAATAGCTGTAATTCTGTGACGATTTTAAAACAATGTCGCTGCTAATTACATATCTTTCTGAAAATTGTAACAAGAACTGGAGTTGAAACGAATGTTATTGCATACTGTACAACAAAGCGGAAACAAACATCAATTTATACTTAGTTGCCCATTAATTTATACTTAGGTTCGAAGGAATATCAAACATTTACGTAATAATACTATGCGAATTAAAACTGACGATAGACATACCAAGTATTTGTAGGCGTATCGTCGCGTTTATTTGCATATATCGAGAGAGGGATGGCACTCGCCAGGAGGAATCTCTTAGCTGCGAAACGATCCTGGGTTCGTGTCACGTGCGCGATGAGAATTTACTTTAATTGGCAAATAATACGTAGGGCAATTAAGGATGCCGAGTCGGGCGGAGGCGCGCGTGACGCGACTAGTCAATGTAGCAATGTAAGGTATTCAATTATGCAAACAGAATGGCGAAAGAACATCCGAGCAACACCCCCCCCCCCCCTCACTCCCCTTCAGCGCTCAATTCACTCTTCTTGACCCATCGCAATGTTTGCCCTAATCTTAGCATCGATTGCTTACAAAAATATACATACGACTGGCCGATACACAGTTCGACGAATCTAATATAAGGGCTCGTTTATACATAAATTTCCGAAAGGCGTAATGGTTATAATTTGATTTTAAAAAAAATGTGCTTTAGAAATTTTTTTCAATAAGGTAAGTAATACTTGACCACCACCAGTATTAGCTTAAAAATATCCGCGTGGAGAGAATTTAACGCAGCCTGCCTGCACAAGATTGCAATCTTGGGTTGTTGTTATTAATAAAGCTTTCCAGCGATATATTATTACATTAATAACGCGGCAATATTAGCTAGGTGAGCCGGAGAAAGGTCGATTGTTTGTGTAGTAGGTGGGGGGGCTGTTTTGGCTTACGCCGCTCAAACAGCCGGCGAGACGGACTAATATTTTGATAATATATAACACTCTCGAGCCTCCGCATTCATATTTACTATGTTTGTGTCACATTCGAAGCGAGCGGAGCGCGACGGACGGTCGCAAGGTGTAAGGTGTCGGCATCACTGATACGTGAGTGGATACGTACATACATCCGTACACGTCTTAGAGTCACTTTCACGTCTTTCACCGACAATATAACTACAAATTTTTTTTGCACCGCACAGCTCATACAGCGGCGCTCGAATGTGCATAGCAGCTACTTTCACTTCACACAATACAAAACGTTCAAGGTTTGTAATAAGTAACGTCAAACGGTATCATACCAGTGGTTTAACACTATTAATACCACGATTTTTGTAGCTGAAACAATTGAATGTGGCCTAATGACACCTCTGAATTGAATACTACATAGTAACCTGTTTAATTAAAACATTACGAAATAAATTGAAATCTCGAAAGGTACCTTTGGACACCGTCGCTAGAATTGGTTGTCAAAGCAAAAAAATGTTATATTGAAAACATATAATTCGCGGTAGGAATATTTTATATGCCCGATGCGTACAAAAGTCTCATTATTACCCCCGTATTATTGATGATGGCCCTTACTCGTATTTTGTAACTGATTTATCGCAAACACCTATACTACTTGGCTGCTCGTAAAGCATAAGGTAAATCACAGCAACCTACTCGTATATTGCGCGATATCATATACGAAAACATTAAAACTTGCAATATAACATAACGCCTTTAATCCTTGCAGAGGTAGGCAGAGGGCTGTAGTACCTATACTACCGAGTTTTACAATTTAAGTTTAGGACCCACAATGGAATAAGGGATGAGCCTAATTAAAATTTACGATGAATAAATAAATGCTTTATAAATAAACTTGTGTTATTGGTTAATAAAATATCAAGTTGGAAGTAGTCGAAAGCGGCGTATGAAGTCGTAAGATAGTAATGAATGTAGGAAACACATCTGGTCTGTTATGGATGGAATTATTTATCACTCAGTGGTTTCCACGTATCCCGTAGGAGAACTGGCTAGGCGATATCATAACAATTATCATATCATATGTAAATATACGTAACGCGTGCGTCGTAGCCGGTATTCGTCATGAAAATGTCCGGCCGCCACCTGACCGGAAATGCACTTTCTCGAAACATTACTAACTTATTATATAGGTGAAAACTGTGACTTGTATAAAAGTACTAGTAAGGATTTTCTTTCAGCGTTTAGGCACGTTGACGCGTGCGAGCGCCGACTAGGATTACGAGTTACGCTGCGACCTAGCAAGAATTTATCAAACTGTTTTGCATGAGCAACGCAATAAATACATCAAGAAAAATCACTGGCAGTTACAGGAACACAAGTAATGAGGAGACGTCTTGCACCAGATAAACAATGATGACGTTTCAACGATGTGCAGGTAAGGTATCAGGGCACGTGGCTGTTGCCATCCACAACTCCTCAGCCACCTGTCCTCGAGCTGAAAATGAGCTGTCGCGAAACGATTTGCTGTTCCTTTAAAATGTACAAAGATTTCGCTGTGAGGCCGAACTATGTATGTTTTATGTTTTGTATGAATGTTGTATGAAATTTGAATATTTATTATTAATTTATCATGCCAGATTCCTTGGTGGGTGCACTGAGAGCGCGGTGTGTCAAATATCTCTGTACATCATTACAAATTTGATGTGCTTTGTCTACTTACAATACTGTCCTCCTAAATAATATTATTATTACTCAAACTATCCGGCGACAATTTGGATTGTTATAAGATGGACTTGTGATACTATTGGGAATGAAGGACCTATCACAAAAAGAATTTTAAAATGGCATTGCAATGTTGTACATGAAATGATAATGAGGCCTCGTCGCACGTAACATAAAAGGAAGGGTATCGGGGGGATGTGGCGATTGTCATGCAAAAGGTTCCGACTCGAGCTGAAAATGCACTTCCACGGAACGATTGTGTGTGTCGTCGATTCGAGTTACTGGCGGAGATACGGCGAGAGACCTGAGCGCAAATAATGATGTCGGCCGCGTCGCGAGAGCAATACCAGTGTCGAAGTGCGAATTGAGAGTCGAAATTCGCTCTGCTAGCTTCTCTGTGATTATATAGCTTTCTTTCGAGAACCAAAAAACATTATAGACTACTGTTTTTACTCTATCATTGATATAAATATATCACGTACTATATAGGTCATTTCTTAATAGATATCTTAATAGTTACACACATAGATCTAATACGATTTGAATGTACCACTCCTGTTGGATTACTAAGAATACATGTATTGCACAAAAAACATTAGACAGTCGGAGAGTAGTAATTACGGAACGATACACTCACAATTTGTAACTAAATGGTACGTTTTGGAAAATGAACGGCAGGGCAGGTTGATTTGCAATGGTCAAAGTACTATTGGGTGTGTATTACATTTTGATGAACGACCATTTCACATTAACACCAACGACGCAAAATATTGCCCAGCCCGTATTGTGTGAAATAACCTCTATGCGGTAGGTTAAATTGGAATTGTCGAGTGATTACTGCAATACGCAAATCCCTCTGCAAGCCGGACTGGCAGCCCAGATCAATAGTAACGGCCGCACGTGCACACCCGACACATCTTGACGCGGATCCCGCGGGAAATCTGCAGGAGTCGTGCAAATTTTTGGACCATTTAGAAGTACAATTTCTTAAGAGAGTTAGTTTAAATAAAATATACACACGCTTTCGACATCCAGCCGATCCAATTAGCGACTGAATCGCATATAATTTTAAAGTCGAGTTCTAACAGAATTAATAGATGCACTTTAATATTTATCGCCTCGCCACCGGTGTATTAACACGTCTCCATCAGTTCAACTCCCGCATGTTTTTTTCGCGGCTAGCAGTAGGTATTAATTTTCATACCCATTCGGAGGCGCTCTTCATGATCTCCCGCAGAGATTGTAAATAAGCAAATTATTACCATGTACATATAGATACAATAAAACGTTCAATACTAAATCTTCACCAATTCTTTCATTGCAACTAATAACTTTAAAAAGCAATCTCACTTTGTACAGCACGCTCAAGTATATGTCGGTTTTAACTCCGGGCACAATAAAATGTACCGAAAGAACGTCGCGCGAAAACTTTCGCATCGTAAAGTATGTGTAAGTTTAAAGTCGACATGTCCTTCTCACGCGCCATTTGATCGCGTTAAAGTGACATAACACGTCGGATTACGAGCGTTCGTTTGTTGATTCCCTCTTTAGTGGCACGGTGTCGTGTTGCCGAAACAAATGAGAGATCGCAAATATTTAACACGGTCAATTAATGTGTAGAGATGTCCCAAGATATTATTTATTTATATTTTATTATTATTAATATTATTACGTACAATATTCCTCTGGAATATTCTGTCCCCAGCAGTGGACGCAAACAGGCCAAAGGAAATATGATATGATGAATTATTACTATAGCATCATACATACATAGCATCATCATACATACATAGCATCATCATAGGGAGTATGCAGAGAGCACCAAGTGGGGTGCATGAAAGGAGCCTCCCCGAGCGGCGACTACGTCTGATTAATTATGAACATACACTGTCCGGCGCACCCTGGACATTGTGACTAAGCCTTTCACCACGATGGCTGATCGCTCACGATCAGCTATCGACCCGACGAAGAAGAAGACCAAGTGGCAAATATCTGGACCTTTACGTTCTCAATATTGACATAAAGATAAAATACACGTTTAATACATTTTCTGTGCTCTGCGATCCGGAACCCGTTGGCCAGAGTGGGGATTATGGGCGTACGTCCCGCATTGGACTGCAATAGGCTGATGATGATGATGATGAAATAAATTCTAAAATTATGCTCTGACAATGATAGTGACTGACACATTCAAGTATAACATTTACAATTAATTGCATGCACAATGAAAAAATAACAAAATTTGCACGTCTGAGTCTGAAATACAATCTGAAGTGCAATGTTTATTGCTGTTAATATGACAACGAATACTTTCCAGTGGGTGCTTGTGAAAACTAATGCATTCACAGCAGCCGGCGAGAGCAGTTTACGACGTCAGCCCGCAACGCTGGCGCACGTCGGGACTTGAGACTAAAGGCGAGTGCACACACCACGAGCACGGGCAACTTATTGCTGACGTTAAAGTAACATAGTGTTACATTCATATTAATATGACGAAAATTGAACCCTAAATTCTCCACATTGGATCTTAAATAACCGTAAATGCATTGGTTACGTTAGCAAAGTTATGCGATTCTTTTACGACCCTTTCATGATTCCACCGTTGGCACACGGGTCTTCTTTCAGAATATGAGAGTTAAGGCCATAGTCTGGCCACGGTGGTCAGGTGCGGGTGGCAGAATTAACTATACGATAATTGTACGTCAGCCCAGGAATATTCTTTAGGTAGTTCCTACGTTGCAGTTGTTAATGTGCACACGAAACATATAGTCACAGCACAGTGTACAAATGCCCTAAGACGGCGGCGGCACGGCGCTTATCTAAATGTGGTGAATAAATTATAAACACGAGTGATGTTACAACAAAAAAGGCTCGAGTCGAATGCCACTTAAAAACGCTACGGCGAACTACCCGCTGAAATCCTGAAACAAAAGTAGAAACAATTTTGTTTTCTACAAACATGTTAAGGATGTCAAAGCTGATGGATGCGGGTGCCGAGGAAGACCAGGGCTCACATAACCTGACTAAATACAGTACACTGGCTGTTGGGGTATATAAAAGACTCCGAAACCGGCGTGCATGTATGTAGGTACCTACGTATAAAGAGAACATATATGATTGTATGTAGAAGAAGTCTGATCAGAAAAGACAAGTGTATATTCGACGTTCTAAACCCTGTGCTTAGTCTATACAGGACCTGGTGTGACTATAAGCGGTCTAATAAACAAAAAGTAAATATTGAATTTTGAAACAAAATTGAACTATGTATTAATTTAAAATTACAAATTGCATTTATTCAACTTTTTATTCTAAAACTGCATTTTACAAAATAATATAAAACGGCACGGTCCGAGAGACACGAACGAGTAGGTACCTATACGTAAAAGAATGTGTGTGATAAAAATGATTGATTTGAAAGTAAACATTTGATTAGAAAGATAGGTATGTATGTATTAAACAGATAACAAGTTCTATTTTTTATATTTATTACGTAAGTATCATTCACATGTGAATCTAATCACGAGATTGCATGAAAGGTCTGTACGAGAATATACACACATGAGCCGTCACGTGTATTTTCTCTGCCTACCTGCCCCTTGGGGAAATACGAGCGTGATCCTATAGGTATATCTCCTTTAGGGAAGCCAGAACGGATATCCACCAATTGCAGGATTGGCAAACATCTTTCCTGTCTCTTACATTTGTGTACATAAAAATCGTCATAGAGTTTTAACTTCAAGCCACATCATATATATTATGTATCTTAATGTCGTCGTATAGGTGTTGTGTTAAAGGGCAACATGACGATGTATTACAATAACGGATATATAGATAGATAGATAGATCGACGAGCCCTTTGATAATGCGAATATTTTGCGAACGATACGTACCGGGTCTCTTTGTGCAAGTTAATTTGAATAGCTGTCGCCCTCTTAACTATTTATGCCGGCGTACTGCCGTGCATGCAATAATGGCATCGCATGCGCCGCTCCTCCGGCAAAGGGTAAAAGAGGCGTGTAATTAATATTCTAAATCCGTCGATAAGTATTGTGGGCTCGGGGTGGGCGCAATATTATATATGTATGTGTACATTTTTGATATATTCTCGCGACAATTATTTTGTGATGTTAACGGTCATGTTTATGCTAACACTCGTACCACCATTATTATTCTTATTATAAAGTCATGCTCGGTCCTTTCCGGGGTAGGCAGTGGGAACCGAGCGTCAAATATCTACATATATCCTTACAGACCTGACATGCTTCTATTGGACAGCGTAAAAGTTAAACGTACACCTATCAATCAGCTTGGCGACTATTGGCCAACATGATAATGTCAGTCTTGATCGAGTTCAGTCTACAAGTTAAGTATAGTTCATTACACAGCCTTCAAATAGATTTATGACAGTTAGTGTTTCGTATCACCAGAGTGAATTTTCATTTCAAATTAATCTCCAAGCTTATAAATTATTTAAATTTATATTTTATCTGTAGTGATTATATCAATATGCACAAAATTAATATTTCGGTATCCAAAGCCTCATTAACGTAGCGGTAAAAATGAAAAATAAACCATTATTGTATTGCTCGTTCAATGTCATAATATAACCCTAGCGAGCACAACGGTTACAGAAGAATAATCAACCGTAAGTGTGAGACTAATGTGATTGTGCGTAATGATATAATACAATAGGCCTACAAAAGTTCCGCTAGCCACGTGCAGCGGAGGCGTGGTCGGGTGTCGAATTGGGTGCGTGGATCGCGCACGCATGCACGGCGCCAAGGTCGCCGGCGCTGATACACTCCGCATGTAAACGAGCACAGATAAACTGCCGTTCATTACGCCCGACGCCCGACCGACGCCGAGAGGCCTCGCCGGTACCATTACACCGGGCCCCGTTCGAGACGTCTTTATATTATTAGGGACGTGTTGAGAAAGGAGGTTAATGTTGTCGAATTACACGCATTGTTTCACCTAGCCGTCGCCATGGCAACCGCCACAGATACGCCCGCCCTGCCACTGCTACGACACTAGGTACTGACCGACGATGCTTAAGATAACAAGCAATATTATATTTTATAAATGCTGCCATGTAATGTATCCTATCTTTAGACGTTTCGATTTGTTTAGGGTTATGTTTAACATTGCATGATTTGAGTGAATGGTTTTAATTCCATTCATTCGTTTTCAAACATGGAATATGCAGCGGAAGTAAAGTGAAACACTTTTAATAAAACGAAAAGCGAACCGGAAGCGGAAGTCGGACAAGCGTCTTATCAATGAAGTGGACCGGAAGTATGGTAAGTTAGGAGCTATTTATGTGATTTTCCAGGTTGGTGGTGGAGACGTGTCTCCCGAGCCTCACCGTTTAATTAAAGGGCGGCGGAGCGGCGGCGAGGGACACGGCTGAGGAGCAGGGCATAATGGCGGCGCAATATCGAATGGAAATGCGCGGCATGTAGGAATGCGCCGCACGCCGCCCCTCCTCATCGCGAACGATTCCTGGTATTTTTTATTGACGACTCTGGAACCGCCGTAGTGGGAATAGTCCATGAGATTCTCATTTAACCCGATAGAGCAATAAATACAATTGAACGTCGACAGGTTAACATTGTTGAAGCGCACAATTATACCCCTTAAGGTTAACGCTATCGAGACGACTCAGCGAACGATCGAGGGTCGGGGGAGACGCGAGAGGAAGTGCACAGTCGAGATAAACGGCGTTCCGCTGCACGTCTGCGAGATCCCGCGTGACGATAATACACGTCGGGGAGTATCGCCGAGAGTGGAATGAAAGTTTACGAAGTGCATAGCGCTATCTAAAAAAAATATGTTTCGCCAAATGGACACGGCACGACAGTATTTTTAATCCAACGCTCCTCTCACAATGAAATGAGTAAATATAGGTACAGCAGAATGACGTTTTTAGAAAGCACTGCAACAAAAAAAAATACGCATCGACACTTTTATTTCATACACAAATGTGATGTAATCAAAATTGATAGGTACGGTCGGATGAAAAATAAAACCACGTTTAAAACACTATTTTAGAAGATGAAATTATTGGTCAATCATAAAGAAAAATAATTACACGGAGTGTAACAAAAAGCTATTTCGTTATTGCGGGCTGCAGTTACACGGATTTGTAATGAAGTAATTTGTTGACGCGGTGAAGCAATGTTGACTTATCGGACCAACCACCGCACGGAGTGCACGCCGCGATCGGCCAGTGGCGAAATCGGAGAGCGCAGTTGACGTAGTGGACGTAGAACGAAACGTGACACCGCACTTATCACGCGATGTGAAAGTTGGACGTCTTATTAAATTGTCTTATTTATAACTGCAAAGGAAAAGGACACTCAACATACGACGCACACAAATCAAACAACGCATTGTCTTTTGTTACCTTAACAATCCATTGTCAGTGGCTCATTAGAAATTTAAAAGAAAATTAATTGAGGCCAGCGGTGACGACGGCATGGATGTGGTTTACGACGAAAAAAAGTAGTTTTCGGTTAAAAGGGACTAGCGAGCGAGCGGACGAGTGGTGGCACAATTATGATTGAGAACGACGATTTTATGCGGCAATTATTTGAAGCAGGCCGCCGTTCAATCCGGGTCAGATTAAGTGATTTTTAAAACTAATGCAAACGATAGCATGCAACGAGAGCGCCCGGCGCGTTGCACAAAAGTTAATGAACGCTCGCCGGCGAAACAACCGTTCGCAGTGCGATCTTGCTTATTTAGACGACTGGAATTAGACCAGAATAAAACGATCAAAATCTTAATGGAAATTGCATGAAATGACAATTTTATATTGACTCCTAAGCGTACCGAGTGCTTCGATAATAACGCGAACAGTCAAGTTAATTTGTCTCCGCTTGCGGGAGACGCGGCCAGGCCGCAGATCGACCAGATAGACGGACGTGCACACGTAGGCGCAGTGATTCACGCGACCGCGCTCTGCTATTCGAACGGCGCCCACCGTCTCGCTCGCGTCTGCTTACCTACCTACCTCCGGTGCGCGTCGG
>DWFO01001211.1:0-16542 GCA_018246595.1 Mimoniades nurscia nurscia | reverse complement strand
GTGTTCGACCCGGGAATCGAACCCGGGACCTCCCGATCGGCAGTCGCACTTGCAATAAACACGACCAACGAGGCAGTTATCTCGTTATAAAAAAAATCACACGAGCTGATCGAGATAATAATTTTATTAATACATTATATTATATTGAGTTTAAACAGTTTAATTAGGATTTGCGCTTTTAGCGAATATAAAAGCTAATAGAAATGTCGATAAACGACTTTTTGTAGGTCTTTACCTACTTTGTACGATTGAACCTTTAGGACATTGGAATTTTTGGCGAAAAAAAATTCAATACAGTTTTTTTGCGTTATTATTCCATCGTAAATTTACAAAATATTACCTGTTTGTAATTTGGGTAAAAGATGAATTATATTTAAGACTTAGGTACAACTGCCACGGAATACTTATAGTCAAAGCTTTGAACCACAGACGTATATTTAAAAGGAGGCGTATGTTTAAATTGTGGTGAAACAAATGAATAAAAACAGATATGTACGTACATGCCAGTTCGTTGCTTATAAAACTAAAATGTTCTCTAACAATGCTTTAGTATGATTACCGCTTTCTTTTCTTATGTTGAACTGTCGAACAACGTTGTCAGTATTTCACACTGGCAAGTTAACTCTACTATTGGACTATCACGAAACATCATCTATAAATTAGACAACTGCGAAACGTAACCCTAATCTTTTGTTACCATCTAAAAACACCTTAGCAATTGGAAAGCCTCTAAACAATAGCGCCCCTATTCCAAGGGGCGGTGTGTCAACGACCTTTCTCGAGAGGTGTGAAAGGGAACAGTTACTCAAATACGCGATAAGGGTTATTTTACTTGTTTTACTTGTTATTTTTTATGTAAAGTTATTTTACTTACGCCTACCACAAATATCAAATGCGTTTACATAATAACAAAACGCGATAAATATTTAACAGTTAAATTTGTTGTCTACACTCTGATATACCTATAGAAAAATATTATTATAAACAATCAAACATCTCATTACCTAATTTAATATTCACCTCGTGTCTTATGTTTACAGTATAAGTGATATTTAGTTAGCGTACGTAGATTAGTTGTGCGCCTGGAAATGCAAAGACAAATTGAGTAATAGAGTAGTTCTGTTCAAGTAACATTATAAAATGATTGCTTGTGTGAAATAAAACATCGGAAAATATAACAGAGATACACGGCCGTATTTTCCAAGTTCCACCAGCCATCTACTGAACGTTCCATAGAAGTGAGTCTTGTCATACACCGGACATCCAGATTACTGGGAATTTGATATTAGATACATCCGATATTTCTTCGTGCGACTAGACCTCCGAGGCGGTCAACGCAAAGCTCAACGTAGGCTCGACAAATATAAATTTTGCGTTGAAATATAAGCTTAAACGCATAAAATATGAACGAGGACAAGTACACAAGATGTAGTAAATAGTTTGTCTTATTCAAGGATCTAATTCGGATCACTCTCGAGTCAGCCAGGAGAAGAGCGGCACAATCTAGCTAGAACTTTCTTAAGTCGACAGTTCTATTTGTAACCGTCAAGCTGCCTGACATTAAGTCTAGATTCAGTCTGCTGCAAAACTAAGAAATTCACCCTTACATTTGCATTGCGGAAAATAGCGAAGTAATTTTGTTGGTGCCGTATTTATGCACTTAGCAATATTAAATATGTAACTGTATACCTATAATGCATATTGTATATAAATTGAGGAAGTAATATTGTGGGAGTCAACATTTTTGAACTCATACATATCAATATATCTATAGGAGTGTCATTTTTAGAAACAGCGTAAGAACAAATAAGTTTCTTATTCATATATTATCTTATTAATTAAGCTCACTTTATTCCTTACTATCTTTGTTCACTACATATATAAAACACCTACATATATAAAACTCCTAAATATTTACAGGTAAACGACTTAATGTGAATCGGCCTAGATTCCGTCGCGACATGCGGAGTGCGTTGCAATCACTCCACCACTACCGGAAACGATTGTTCTATTTGTCAGCGTCAGATGTTCTGACACGAAGCCTAAATCTAGGCTTGTGAAAATCTAAGAAACGTGTTCCTACATTAACGCAGCAATTTAGGCTAAACGTATCATGTAATTTCACTGGCAAACAACTGGCATAGTACCTAATGCAATCAAAATTGAAAATTATATTGAATATATTGGAGAAAAAATTATCCCAGAAAGTATAGGGGAATGATAAATAGGGCGTTGCTAATAAGTGTCACATACTAAGTTTATACAAGTTTATTATAAAACCTTGTATTTATAAGTAATTTTTTTCGATCCTTTTTACCGTTCCACTATCAAAACTCGAGTCTCCTCCCAGGATTCATTAAATATTTTTTTAGTCAGTAACAGTCACAATCAGTAATTAATTTATTGATTATAAATTACTTATGCACGTCAGTAATTTAAATCATTTTCAAGAGGATTAGGAGAGCATTGCAAAAACTCGTCACGATTTTAAATCTACAAATTATTTGGAAATGACTAGCTGTTTGACGCATAAGATAGATACATTTTATTCTATCCCGCGAACTTAATGCAACGATCCTTAGATTTGCATTGCTGAAAATAGCGATGTTATTTTAAGTGCTCTCTCTTTGAAATATTTAATAACGTAACCGTGTCTCACTATCGGGGTTGTTATGCATCACATTCGTTGGTAATCTCTTAGTACCGCTTAGAATCATTTTCAAATGGTTTATTACAGGTAGAAAAAACTTATATTGACCCCAATAAACCCAACAAATCCAAATAAACAATTTAGTAGGTATTGATTTAAAATTAAATGACGGTACTAATGGATACGTACTAAATGTTTAAATAAATCAAATGTACGAGTAACTAACCATTTGATTCCATCAATAAATAGAAACGGATACATTATTAATCGGGTAATGATACACGATCGAAACCTTAAAGTATCGGTCCGAATAATGTGTCCCTTTGCATTATTAAACATAGCGCTCACATTTTAAGCAGGTACAGAAATATTATTAGTTGCAAGTGAATGTATTTCTCTTTTACTTTACAAATTGTCCCGTGTCGGGGCGGAGTAAGAATACATTCGACGATGCCCTAAGTGCCCTAGCCACCTATGCGCCGCAGCGTAGGTGGTGCGCTAGGCTGTGCTCTATGATCTCCAACTTGCATGCCCAGTGTGGGGATTATGGGCATAACCGATCAGACAAGGCCTATGTAATTGGCCGACGATGATATTGGCGATGATGATTCATATAATTTCTAGTGTAGGACGCGATCTCTAGAGAATTAATTAAAATAAAAAATTGTATTATTCTTACAGCAATCGGAGATACTAATTTCGTTTCTTATTGTGGTTATTAATGTTATTGCCATTGTAATACACATCGGTATCGGTGTCCAGATAATCGAGGTCGCACGTGAGGTCAATCACTTATGTCTTCTCTGACGTAAGATAAAGAACTATGTTGAAACACATAGTCGGCACTTTCTTTTAGTTTACGTGAATCCAACGATATATTATCTTATGATTACAATGAAAATGATCGGAATATTGCACCCTTTTAGAAGTCTTCAGATATTTGTTGTCGGAACAACGTTTACAATATTCATTAGTGCGTATGTTTAGAACGTTAGTAGCTTAAACATTCGCCAGTATTTTGGAACGCGAGTGGGGTAGCCGTAGAAATGTTTCACACAATCACAATCAACGAAATCCTGCCTTTAGGTAGACGTCATTTAGTGAACATTGGTATTTAACAAAATAAGATAATGATGCTACGTGAAATGGGCGAGTATGCCGTACTCGGTGAAGTATAATTTTATTAAAAGGTAAGTATTAATATTGTCAAAAAGAAAATCTGTTGATATGGTGTGATTTAATCTTATAAGTTTTAAATTATTTGATCGTGACTAGATGGAAAACTAATAGAAATTCTGAATCTTGGGTATCCTCTGATGGTTGAATTCAAACTAAAAAGTAGTTTAAAGAATGATATGACAAGACTTTCCTAAACTATATCATTCGATTCGTGACGAAGCAGGATTAAAATATTTTGAAAATGGTCCTGAAGTAAAATAGTTCTTGGATGATAAGGCATGAAACTTCATTCATGCAATATAGGTTTTTAATAATTTCACAAAGTTCTAAAACGCGATATACACATATCCGTTATATATTTCTTGTGCATCAATGTCTCCCATCATCATTCACTTTATTCTAATGAACCTTCGGTGGATCGCCTTTGTTCCCACATCAAGCTTATCTCTCGATGTTATGATATCCATAACACTGCAATATCAGGAGACTCCCCTCGAAGCGAGAAGCATTGTCTTCTAACAATACACAGTAGTTATATTGTAAGGCAGCATGGACATTAAAAACATAAGCACGCAACACCCCCTCCGTCAGCTGAACACCCTAACGCGAAATCCTAAGGGAGGCAAAGATTTGAGAACAGAAGGGTCAGTCGCAAATAAGAGTCATGTTTAAAAGATCAAATGCGATCGGATGTGTGCATGCGTTATGCATTAACTGAGTTTTTTAATGCGTTAGATGTTGAGAGACTACATAAATAAAGCGATGTAAAAAGTTAGCTATCATGTGGGTCTTTTATCATCGTCCGACTTTAACTTCCAGAGGAAAAAGATTTTCTAATTTATAATACGTTCTGATCAAAAATAAATATACCATTGGTATGCTTCTTTGATAGCGTTTGAAGATATGCTTCTACCATATTCTGAGTTGGGATGATTTGCGAAACTTTCGAACAGCACCGTTATTTTCGTTTATTATGAACAGAAATGAAACGACATTATGAAATAGTTCGTTCAAGCTGTATAAGATGTTATTTTCACTCAATTTTGTATTTACAGAAATATCTATATTTTCCCATAAACCCGAAGCAACGACCCAAGAACAGGACACACGCATTTATCTTATCTCCTTTTAAGTCGATGCAAATTTCATTCTAAATTAACCACGTCTGATCGCGTCTATTTTATTGTATAGTCTATGGTGGATACCATTCGCTATTTCAGATGGAGCTTTCGAAATTGGCCTTTATTGGTTTGTAATAAGGTTCGTGTCAGTTGTATTTGTAATTTGGTGTGTTTTGTATTCGAGTCGAGTTCTCTCCGCCTGATTGGTCGTACGTTCACGGAAGGGCAAGAGCGTTAAGATTTGCGTCTATCGTTACACTTGGATGACTTGATTTTAATTCGATTTCAGTTCGAAGGCACATTAAAATATACTTAGGGTTGGGTTGACAAGCAGCCAAGGGTAAACGGAATTAGGACTGCTTGTTTTGCTAAATGTAATTTTTGTCGAGAGGTCTTTGTAGATTAGAATTTAGTATTTTATTGGAACGTTGCCCTAAAACAGTGTTCGTGTTCGAATTATATACAGTGGATAATTCATAATAAAAAAAAATACTTAGTAAGTGAAGACGAAGGCTGATAAGCATAGATGTCAGCCAGTATTGCTAGGGTAAAGTAATTGTAATTTATTTTGACACACACCTTATTGTAAGCAATTTTATACTAGAAATAATTCAGTCGGAAATCTAGTTCTTCTTTCAGATTGCAACAAGAAGTAATGAATAAAAGTCGACATTAAACAGATTTAGCAAAAATAAGAAGATTATACATATTTACAAAAGTCTCGATTTGTATTATCCGAATGCACGACAGATTATAAGCGAAGTCTCGCTCGCACCCGTTATAAATAAGGATAATATTTTAACTGCATAATAAACATACCATTGTCTCCGAATTTTAAGGTCATTTAACTTCCAAGACGGCGTCCATCTGAGAAATTAAAATTTAAGTTCGTTATAAATCTTAAATGTCAATCATGAATAAATATTTATACGCGCAAGTTCTTTGAATAATGTATAAATTTAACATTAAAATTCAGAACACTTTGTTATCACGTTGCACTAACAGAGGTTTACAGTACTAATTATAACACTTCAAATTCAAATTCAAATCCAAATATAATTTATCCAAAATTGGTTCATTACAACACTTTTTGTACGTTAAGATGAAACTACCACCGCTTCGGAAAATGCTTCGCTATGGAGAAGAAGCGGCGAAAGAAACTCCATAGGTGTGCTTGAAATTGATTTAAAAATATCTCTATGTCTACAATTTAATTAAAAAAAGCAATTTAATTTTAAAAAATCATAATCTTTAATTGCTGAAACATTTAGTAGAGTTTGGTTAAAATATATTTAGAAAATATATTAAGTTTGATCACTTTTTACGTAGACATGGATTTTCAAAAACGAGTAAGTGGTTGATCGAACCACATAAAACTTACAAACAAATAAAGATCAATGTTTTTATCCAAAGTACTTACATAATGTATATTGATTTGAAGAGGGCGCATTCTATCGTAAGTATTTTCAATGTGTCGAATGCCTTTTATCACCGGACAGGCACTTTAGAGAAATACTTAATGCGAAAAGTGGACCCATCCCATGCCTGTGGGTTATTTTGATTAATTACCATCCAGTAATTTGAATGGAACACTAGTTGTTTTGATTTCGTATGAATAGAACGCCGCCCCTTAGTCACAATTATCACCACCAGCTATAAGCGATGTTCAACTTTATATCTAAAGCAATTAAAAACGTTGTAGTCATTTTTTCTGTACTATTTTTTGTAACGCATAGATCAAGGTAATGAATTATTTTTAAATAGAAAACAGATTATGGTCGATGAAACAAAGTAAACCTTTTTAATACTACATAATATGTAATCCCTAAAGAGGTTGGTAGAGGAGTGTAGTACACACCCACGCTTTACCAGTTATGTTCAGGTTCCACTATGGAACAGGTGGTGAGCTTATTGCTATACACCGGGCACATTTTCAGACTCAAAGTCACAAGTAGTAATTTTAAATTAGAAAGATTCAGTAGTGCTCGACTCTAGATTTGAACCCAGGATCGGCAGTCGCGCTTGCAACCAACATAAGCGATAAGGCAGAAATGTACAAAATGCTTTCACTATTACCAAATTGAAAAAAACTTATTTCATTAACAATTCTTATAAGCATATTACATATCGTGTGGAACGACTTAACATAGTCAATCGTTAACTATTATTATTTACACAGAACGTACCGGATAAATTAATTTATCTGTGTTCATGTTTACGTATCTGTGGTCATATGACATAATTAAATGGATAAATTGTGAGTATTTGGTACTTAGTGATCTCTGCTTACCCCGAAATGGACCAGCATGAGGATACAATAATAATAATTACTCTTTTGTACAAATGTATATTACACATACATAACTATCCACTACATAAATTATTCACGGTTAAAAATATATTCGTTCAACTGGGTTTTCAATGAACACCAGAGTTTGAGTGTCTCTGTCGTTAGTAAGGAGAGGGTTCGCAATCAGACAGAGCAAAATAGAGGCGAATAGATCCCAAATCGTATAAGAGTGGGGGATAAAAGCAGTATTATGTTATAGAATAGACGCTGCGTGAATGACCTTCCCACCGTTATCGTCTCTACATTCTCTACTCGTTGACGGTTGAACTATTAGTTTGTCCTGATTTAATTTGCCGCCATTACTGGAAGACCCCAAAAGTGGACGGTATTCGAATTAATGTTCAGTTTTTGTTTGGCCGACATCCACTATATCTATCTTTGTCCACAACGTTAGTTCCAATGTTATTCATTTATAGGCAGACATTTTTTAAATTTCATTTAACTCGGTCATTTAAAAGATTGAAAATAAGTTATATGAATGAACAATTCGATAAAATCCTATTTTTCTTTGATGTAGGTACAGCACGGATCAGCCAGTTTGGTGTACGTTTTACGGCGGATTGCGGTCAGTGAACTGAGACAGACCGATGTTGATGACGAGGTCATAGTAATAGTTGGGTTCTAGAGGTCAGTTTGAATTAAAACAGCGTATGTGCAATTCGAAGCTCATAATTTACTCTCAGTTACATAAACATACGTCATATTAGATGTGTCATCGTTTTTATATTTCCAATTAGCTATATTCCTTATAACGCTGTATACAGATGAACTAAATTCGTGTTCCATTCTTTCGTTTTGTCCTACTTAAATGGCGTAGAAATAATTAATACATCTTGGTCATTAAGAAACGGTGTGCTGTCGGTGTCGTGCACGGTACACGTCTCTGTACTGCCAGTAGAAAGATAAGCGATTAAAATGTCTAAAAGTGTGTTTAAAAATAAAGTTCAACTATTTTTAGCCAAACAATAACTGCGAAGACCATGTTATAATTGTTAAAGCAACTTGATAATTTTATGTGATAGGTATCGCATGAATGTTGATTTATTGATTTACAAACATATTTTTATGAAAATGTAGTTTGTTAATTTTTATATAGTACTTTGCTTCTAAACAAGTCAATAAGGAAGGACAATTCTGCGACGGAAACAATGTACAAACGCTTATATTTATCGCACGCTACTCGCCATTCGCTACTAACTAGTGTATGACAGGTGCCTTAGAGCAGTCACAGTTCAAACTAATGACTGTCAATATCAGTATTGTAACGACTTCGCGGTTCAACCTCGTGGAACTGATAGTGAACGGAATAATTAACTTTGCGGCTTTAACACTTGCGCACTTGATAACAAGGGCTGAAATCCTTTGACGGTGGAGCTAGAGGTTTCCGTTAGCAATTGATCGGGGCTTAAGAAGCAATATCCCACTGTTTCTTTGAGATACTATTACCTTTTCCAGAGTATTTGTGTTGGTACGAGTTTATTCGGAAAGGAAATTTGCTTACAATTGTTTGATTTGCGGGAAGAATAGATGTAAATACGGCGTCTTTTCACTTTGATTTGTAGATTTTCCGAGTGTGGGGCGTGTTGCCCTGAATTCCCTTTTTTCCTGCACTAAAGAGTCTACTGCCATATTTTTCATAACCCGTGATGAGTGTTGGTACTTTTTCTTATGCAACAAGTGATGATATTAGAAATTTGTAAAAACAGATTTAAACAAATGTCACGATAGTTCATAAAGGTAAATATATAAAACTGCTATGAAATTATAGACACAATAAAGATCAAATTACAATACATTACCATACATACACTTACTTAAAATTTTCTAAACCCGACATTAATAAAATTTACTTAATTCAAAATTAGTTTGTCTGCGATTATTTTAGTAAAATTTGGCACAGGGTAATACTTGCAAATTATAAATACATTAGACTGTAATAATATATATACATTAACGCGAGAAACCCCTAGATGTTGCCGCATGTAATAATGAAAGATCCACGCGTGAAGCTTTTAATACTAAAACTGAGGCATTCTTTACAGGTGGGTGATAATAAAATGTAACTCATATAGTTATATGCGTGTGAGAATGGCAACACTCAGCTGGTTGTGTCAGATTTTATTACTCTTTATGACTTTTTAAATTATCTATGAGCGGTAATATTTCGGGGAGTCGACAACATTTTCTGTTGTTGGACAGATGGTATTATGATACAATTAAAATTGAAAACAAGGTTGTTAGTTGATATAAACGTTATGATTGATTGAGTTTAAATAATCAACTATTTATTGTTTTAGTAATTTAGCACAAGGCTTGTCAGTTAATTCATTTAGTAACACCAATAGTCTTATCACTAATACAGTTTGTTATAGCATTGAGAAAATAAATATTATTCTATTATAAATCTGGCAATGTCATGGAAGGCCTATTTTTCGAAATTTATAATAACATAAAATATAATGTACTGTTCACTAATTTGAATAGATGTTGTAATATATAAAAACTTTATACACATATACACGTATACATGTTTTAATTAATACCTGTCATGTTATTCATAGGTGAAAGAATAACTCGAGTACCATCATACACGTGGTGATTTGGGGGAAGAACTGAAGTGGTAGCACATCGTTATCTGAATCGACAGTCACGCCAGTTAAGTGCTCTCGCACTGGTGTCTATAAATTTAACACAATTTAATAAACGCCACCTCGACGCGAACATAACGCCGTATATTATGTAGCATATTCTAATTAAAATTTAATATGAAGACAATTTTCAAGACCTTGTATTAATCCCGAAATGTTATTGTTGGAATCTACTCGCGATATGTAAATCAATATTATAAAAATAACAATTACCATACCTACACGTAAGTTCTAGATGTAGTATCATTTATCTTCAATGTGCTCGCTTTTTTCTGTAGTCAATTAGTTGTACCTATATTCGTGGATTATGGTTGTATTCATATAAATTTACATGAAATTTGTATGATGTATTTAGCCGAATATTCGCAATGGACAATATTCACCAGTTTATAACACTCTTCTATACTACACCAGATGATTACACCACACCAGATTAGATGATTTCATATTAATCTTCTGATACTGTGTCAACGATAATTTATGTTAATACCTTAATCTGAACAGGTTAACAAGCACTGCCTTAAACAAAATCGATACAAATAATAAAGGTGGGTTATTATTTCCCACCTCAAATCCGAAGCGGTACTCGAAACGGCTTTAACACTCCTCGCACTCGGTACAGGCGTCGCAAACTTTTTATGTTTACGTTCATCATAAATAGATTGAAATTTATACCAGGGCTGAGACAATAAAAACAAATTGCTTTTCGGTTCGTTTTATTGTCCATCAATACGCGACAAATAAAATGGCTATAACGGGCCCCGTCAATACCTTTTCAAACATATACGGGTCACATCGAATTGTATCGTGATATATTAAAATGTGATATGTGTCGGTTTCTTTGATAATATATAATCGTTTTTCCAATCCGCGTGTCAAAGCCGTGTAGGTGGTAAACCTTACCATACCTGTTTGCATGCATGTTTTGTTACCAACTAATTTGATATTTATGTGAACGTATCGGTAACTGACGCTTATTAACGAACTTCGAAACGAAAACGGCCTCGTCCATGAAATAGTATAATAATCTGCAATACAATGCGGGGTCGTTTGAGTGAGAGCGCAATTTTCAACTGTCAGCCCCAAACTCTCGGCATTTGGCAACCAAACTGTAATGGCACAATAAATAGTTTGCAGCCCTCACCCATCTGTCACTTAACTAGTAAAATATACAGACGTCATTCAGCGGGCCACGTTGAAAAATCGCGGCGCGGTTGAGAACCCCTGACGGATCCCCAAATCGCGTCGCTAGTCACGTTGGACTTAAACGCTATCGTTTTAAAGTACATTTTACTACGTCAGTCTCAATGAATAAATTTAAATATTTGTTAACTTAAAATGTAACCCGTGTTCCCGGAAATACAGTCTAAATTGCACGGCTGAACATTTGTTTCTTGAATTGGTAGAGAGCTATTTGAAATTGTATTTTATTGTCACGCTATTGGGTGCAAAATGCATTTTTGGACCACTCCGCGCCAACCTTATGTAGGGGTTATTTAACTTTGAAGTCGCTCAAAAGACCCTCGATTTGGGATTCTGGCGGATTTCTTTTTGGATTAAAGACCTCATGAATTTAATGATAGTGCTTTGAGGGCATTACCGAGCGCCAGTGTCACGCGTCTGATTTTTAATAAGCTTCTTTTGCACTTCCTTTATCACGTCGTAATTGCAAACGTAGAAATTTTTAAACGAGAAATTTTGCGTCATCTCAAGGACTGCTTTGAAGTTACTTAAATTGAAAAGGTTTTAAATTGCGTAGTGTTCGTAACTTGTATTCTTTAGTTTAATGGCAAAGACACTTTTTATATGTACATATATAAAAATGTGTTGATTTTTTTGTCCACATTAAATTGCCAATGTATTCGTAAAAAGTATTCAATGCCAATGTATTCGTGCTTGAAGCTGTTCAACGTGGGGATTAAGAGCTCCTCAGGGTGGCCTATCGCCAGCTGTGGACTGCAACAGGGAGATGATAATCATAATGATGATGTAGTAGTAATGCAATGTGTTTATGAATACTTTTTATTATACGAAAAGCCTATTCACCCTATTACACTACACCTATACCGTGACTAAGAATAAGCTTACATTATGAAATTGCCATTTTATTTATAGCTATAATGTTTAACAATGACGTAACTTAAGATCACGCCTGTATTTTACCTAACGCGGTAAGCAGAGTGTGGTTAATTTTTTTTAACATATACGTTGCATGTTCGACGTAATAGAGGGCGACCCTTTTACTATACACCAGACAAGTCCATGTTCCGAGTTACTGCTGGGAATTACAAGTTGGAAAAGTCGAATAATACTTAACTCAACTGGAGATCGAGGCGAGTACCTCTTGCTCTACAGTTTTATAATAACCTATACATTTAATATTAGAACACATATTATGTATAACAAAACATACAGTAGAAGGTATACTCAAATTTAATGGCAGGATATTAATGGAGCAATAGCGTGTATTACAATCAACTTTTATTTTAATTTAACAATTAACTTTTATTTAGAAATGTTCTCTTTTTGTTTTTGTTTTTTTTTATTTCGTCAATCTGCATAACGAACATCCATATTGAAAGTTTTAATTGTGGATGAGGGAAGATGTGATTAAATATTTGCGGTTTCCGACCAACCAGGAACATTTGAATTTTTGTATGTGTCCAACAACTTTGGTGTTCTATGAATTGTTCTAATTGTTACGCTTTTGTTTTCAGGTACGATTGGCGTTAATGTTAATTTTGACTGCAATGCAGCTGTTGTAGTGAGGTAATTTTAACACAGACATTTAAAAAACTACATGAGGTAACCAATTCACGTAGATACTCATATTTAGAAAAATATCTTGATGTACCTCTGACTCAATTTTGGTCACATGTCTAGTGCAGGTCCCAGGTCCAAAGCAATATCATTGAGATTTGGACTCGACTGGCAAATGCTAGTTTATAGCAGGTAAATCAGAAAGAAAAATCGTTCATATAACTATTAAATAAAAAGTACCCAAGAACCCTAACATAAAACCAATGTAAGGTAAATGCACACTTATTTTACAAGCAGCCTTATTTGGCGTCTCTTAGCACAAATTTTTCAAACTACCCTTAAATCGTGTGTAGGTTAACTGAAGGAGCGCCAGTCCTTGAACTTTTCGTTTTTGAAATTATCACATTTTGTCATTTAAAATAGTCTAAATATTGACAACGCTGAGAACGCCAATATTGTAGCACAGCTGATTATCCGTAAGTAGGTAGTTATTTAAATTTCGATATTAAGACTTAATTTTATATATTTCTATTTACTGGTTCGCTTTTGAACTAGCATTTACAAAGACGAGAAAAAAATTCTACGACATTGACTGTTAGTTTATGCAAATACAAAAAAATGGCATTATAATTACCGTTGATCATTATACGCATTTCAAATTCCGAATGGACAGTTTGTATATTTTGACATCTGACTTATTTCATTTGACTTGTTAATTAGTGTGAGTAGTGTGTTTGACAGGTCTGATTAACAGCGAATAAATGAATAAATATTAAGAACAAAATTTTGAAAGTCCCAGGCAACATTCTAGTAATACTATATCCACGACAGTATTTTATTGCGTAAACATTTCGTAAAGCCTAGGGTTACCCTAAGACGGTGAATGATGTTGATTACGTCACGTTTTTTTCTTTATCTGTTCCTAACTGCGATATCATTTGACGTAAGTGTGGTATCACCTCGGGCGTCCAAAACCTAGGTTCAATGTCGACTTTAAGTTGGATATTTCACTGTAAGGAAAAGAGATTAATATAAGTTATGTTGAATTACGTTAGGGCTTATAGGGAACGAAACCTTTTATAAAGCCAACAGTAAAGGGTTTTGCATGTTAAGCTTGATAACATATAGGATAAAGATCGATTTTGGACCGAATACAATAAACCCTTTCTTTTAATGGGGAAATCCGTTATGATTTCCACCGTTACAGAATATTCTGAATTCCTTTATTATAAACTATATAACGCAAGAATAGGTTATAATGAAATTAATCTATGTAGGTTGATCGCAATGACAATATGATTGCAATGGTACACATCTGCTTACTAGGCTTAATCTCTTTCGCGTCTTTGCTACCAACACTATTACACGTTCCAACATGTTTTCGTTCTCGGGGTTCAGTTGTAACTACAGAAGAAAGCCAAAAAATATCTGTATAGATCACAGTGACTGTGCGTTTCTGACCCTTAGATCCTCCGACATCACAGCCTCGATGATTGTTGCCAATGAATATTTGCCAGTACGCCCACTTAGTCCGGGATATCTGAATCTTCCATCATCATCAGTTTGCCCAAGCCCACCGCTGGACTTAGGCCTCCCCCAAGGGTTTTTCATCCGTAATCCCTATACTGTAATCACATATCTCGCTGAAGTATTGTTAAAATCGCCTTTACACCTTAAAGCTCGCTATACTAGATAAAGTTTGTTACACTTGCCAAGTAATATGCATAATCGTCAGCTCGCAGATCCGTCCGGACTAACGCATTGTATGGTACAAGTTATAAGAAAAACATGAAAAATAAATATATTAAATGTTAACCAAAAGTATTAGTTGATACAAAGAGACATTAGACTCAAATGCAATTATTAAAACTTTTATATGCAGTGCAAAGATTAATGCTTTGGAGCGTTTAATTTTCTGTGAATTACTGTAAAAATGAAGATAAATTTGATGAGGTTCGTGCGTTATTCATGGATAGAATTATGTAACAAACAAGTGGTTACAAGTGATCAGTTTCTTCTGTAATATTTTAAATACAGTGGTCGAATATTAAATTTTATAAATTATTGATGCGCAAAGGGAGGAAGCATTGACTAAATACGCCCGGTTCTAGGCGACTGTATGCGTACATGTATGAGGGTCATGAATATAGAAAAAGCTTAGTAGGTAGATCTCCAAAAAATACAGATATTCGTCACTCGGTCCTGTCAGCTTTCCCCATAAGGGACCTAGCATGGCGATACTACTATTCACGAGCTGCTATTATTCATGCTACTATTTTATAACGTATTAGTTTTATAACGTAACGGTTATATGGAAATATAAAAAACGTGTCCAAATTTTACTCTTTCTATCAAAAACCAGCCTATGTCCTTTTGACGACAAGAATATAAATTGAATATTTACGTAGCCGCCAATGATTCGAAATTTATGTAAAGTTTTTGTACAGATTTTGTCATTTCGCTTATAAATTGAACCAAATGTCCGTTAAATAATTTACATACGAGATTTTGCCGTTTATGTGAATAGAGCTCCACAATATCTTCATAGCCCAGTGTTTGTCTTCTAATTAACTTGCTTACCAACAGTGTAAGTTTCAATTACTGTGTTTAACTATACCCTAGTCATAACTTCGGTATGTTTGGTACATAAAGTTCCAAATGCTCGACAAGCATGGTAATGTTTCAATTAAGCTAAAAATAAAATCTGTCGGTTATCAAATATCAAAATGTTTCCTGAGATTTTAACTATTATAATTTACATTCACGTAGACGGAGAGTAAATCGTTGGTCAAGTGATATCAATCGCGACTGCTAACCGTATCGGATTTTTATAACTTAAAATTGATATTGGTGGCTCGATATCTGGATATTAGTGTATAGTATTAGGCTCTCCTCCTATTCTATGGTAAGACGTAAAGCGTAACTGGTGGAACGTGGGAGTGCACTACATTCCACTGTCTACTTCGGAGATTATAGGCTTGATGTACTTTTATATTATTTAAATATGTTGAAAGATAGAAAAAGCATTCACTTTTATTGAACTTGGGCGGAATTTTATTCGCTATCCGTAGGTTTCTGTATAACCGGACCTTGGTCGCGATAATTCAAATTCAACTCGCGTAAATCGGGAAGCCGCCTCGCTGGCCTATTTCACTTGTTCACAACGAAACAATCCTATCTGATCTTACGAAAGGAGTCAGCGCGTGCCAAGTAACAGTACTGAACTATATGCAGTATTCTGTGGAACGTGCCGCTGGTACGGTTACATGAAGAGGAGCGCTGTTAACATAAATCGACTGCAACTTATTACATAAAAAAATAAATGTATTTATATGCATGTGTGTATATGTATGTATACACGCGTGCATACATATATCATATACTTATGAAATTTTTACACTACAGTAAATAAAAAGTTTAAATTTCAATTTTTTTACTACGCTTGTGCGTACTCTTTCGGGGATTACAGACGTGATATTACTTTCTTTTACATCGTTTGTAGATTTTGTTAGAGTAGGTACGGGTTGCAAAGCTGTACTTACATAATGTCACAGGCAGACTATCACATCATTAGCAGACAACAACTGGGTTAACATATTATTGTGATATAAGTCAAGCATATATTAAAGCGCTCTATATATAGCGTTTGTATAAGGTATTCCTTCCCCCCCCCCTTCACCCTCTCCCACCATAAATGACGTAAAAGGAAAATTTATTTAATGAATTAAAATAAAATAAAATAAATAAATATTATTTATTTATTTGACTGCCTCGTTGGTCGTGTTGGTTGCGAGTGCGACTGCCGAACGGGAGGTCCTGGGTTCGATTCCCGGG
>DWFO01001210.1:0-16543 GCA_018246595.1 Mimoniades nurscia nurscia | reverse complement strand
TGTTCGACCCGGGAATCGAACCCGGGACCTTCCGATCGGCAGTCGCACTCGCAACCAACACGACCAACGAGGCAGTCTGGTACAAGATGTGTACTTATGGTACAAGAGGTGAGAATTCTTTGCAGCCAATGAGGTGTTGAATGATGTTCAAAATGGTTAGTTCAAATTCAAGGACAGTATTTATCCATGGTCTTAACATTTGAGATATGAAAGATCAAATCAATACTACAAAGTTCCCAGTGACTTCAATACTCCAGTAATGGTAACAACATTCAATATGGAAATGGTGAAATATGAAACAGGGAATCACCAGGCAGAAACAAAATTGCTAATGTCAAACTTGGACAAGCTTTTATTTTCATGTACATAAAAGTAGATATAGAATATTTTGTTGCATTTTAGTCGGAACATTTCATCCACGTATAGACTACGGAATCATTACCACTCTGGTTTCCAACGGAAGCCAGCAGGCAGTTCTTACGTTGCTGACGAGTCGTACGGTGCTTGTCCTAGTTGCTGTAAGCGTCATAATTTATTGGTCTATAGTTCAAATGCACTATTAAAAAAAAAAAGGCAAAAAGTGCTTCAATTTGAACGAAACCGGATTCATTCGACGCCGAAAAATTCACTGATTCCGAATATGTATATAACTCAATATCGTCCTTTTACCCCTCAATACTTATCTCTTAAAACAATAATAGCACGACGTATCTCCGGCTGAAATGTTACATTATGTACATTTATTTAATAATTCACTGGCACGCTAATAAATTCTGACAAAAAAATAAAACAAGATACCCGTAAAAAGATATTGCTTATTTCTAAAAATATATCTCGCAGCGAACTTGTGACTGTTAGTTAAAGTCAAGTTCAAGTTACGATATTGGATTTGAATTCGATATTGGATTTAGTCTTGGTTGTCAATGTCACGCATTGACTTAGCAATAGTTAATTAATGTATACAAATATGACTCACTATTTGAATGTTTATCATCGAATTTCCTACGACATTAATGTAAAATTTCTATTTATAATAAATGAATGATATCATAAATGTAGGCAGCAAAAGTAAATACGATATTTTGTTATGTGTTCGTCTCATATGTACGAAGTGCTCGTACTCGTATGTGTTTATAAAGTATAATGATCGTTTGATTATCATAACACACGCCTTACCGAATTTAAATCTAATGACCATGTGTGATTTCTCCCAAAATATTATTATCATTTTACACACGGGTGGTATAGACATCGTAGTTCTAATGTCTATACTTCGTGAAAACATAAATTGAAAACATCAGAAAACAATAAATAAAAAATTTCGATTTCACTGCCTTATTGGTCGAGTGGACGTGGGTTCAAATCCTGGGTCCGGTACTATTCCATTTTTCTAACTTAGAATTTCTAGTAGTGGCTTGGAATTTGGTTTTGGGCGCAGTGTATCTAAATATATTCATTTACTATCCCATAGTGTATTGTAACGCAACTGTTGAAACGTGTGAATGTACTAAACTACTCTGCCTATCTCTTCAAGGATAACATGCATGATCTTCCGTCTATGATTTCGTTCATTAAAGTTCCCGCCTACCAAAATGAACGAGGAACAGCTGGTGCTCATGATATGCGTGTGTATTGACACCAGTATTCGCAATATATTGAAATCAAATTGCAAATGTTTGGTGTTTAAGGTTCATAAAGTTTGTCATCGAAAGTTCCGCTTCTGCGTTATACATACGTACTCGTAGGTTTAAACTTAGGATGCTTACCTACACATTTGCTTGAATTACAAATTTGCCTTATGAAGGTTGCACTAGTACGAGTAGAAATACAGTGGACTATCAGCGTGTGCGATGGCCAGCCCACATGCCCAGAGGGGGGATTATGGGCAAGAACCCCTCATGGGCGGTCTGACCAGTGGACTGAGTCCAACTGATTAGGTATATATGGATATATCAGCATTTACTTTACTTTTTACTGAAACGCAAGTGCTTTAATGTCAGTTGCTTGGAAAAAATATTTAGATTTGAAGAAAATCCAATGACACTTCATGGACATGAATTTTAAATGAGCTTATAAAGATTTAGTTAAGTCAAATAGCTCAAACTAATCGGTACACGCTATTAAGCCTTATCAAATAGGTATATTAAAACCAATGACATGTATCTATTATAGTGGAAGAACAGTCGAGTGATGTAATTGTGGATGCTTGAATAGGTGACCATTTCCAGCGGAGTTTCTTGAAAATGCTTAAGCCTTATAGGATGTTTTATTAACTAATGAGGTAGCTCTTTACGTAACTCCTGACTAGTTTGTGAGTTTAGCGGTTTACAAGTGGGCCAGACAGTTGAGCCACAGGTTGTGGGTTCCACTCTTGTCCAGGGCAAATATTCCAGTGAAAAGAGCTGGAAAGAAATTATGTATGTGTGAGTAAGTAGGCACTTAGAAACACACATATATGCCTTCCTGCTGTCTGGCTATCCGTAAAACAAACTTCACTTTTTTCGGAAGCACATAGCTGTATGTAAGTTTTCTGAATATATTACTAACAGGCGACTAATTTCTCCAGACCAATTTTCAATAAACCTGTTGTCTCAAGCCGTTCTCGAGCGATACGACCACTAGCAAACAATGTTTAATTTATATTAAGTAATTATACACATTAACTACTCGGGTAACAATATCAAATTAATCAATTTCAAATGCATTCGGCCCTTGAATAGAAAACTAATTAACACAAATTGTATGTGCATGTTGTGTACCGATTACATTTTATATTGTACATAACATCACGCCCATATCTCCCTAATGGGATAGACAAAGGAGTGTAAAAACTACGTTTCACTAGTTAATGTTTCAGGGAAAAGGTTGTGAACTTATTGTCATACATCGGACACAAATCTAGGATCCGAGCTAACTGTGAGAATTTTAAGATAGAGAAACCAAATAGTGGGCGCGGCGCGGATCGAACCCAGGACCACTCCCTCAGCAGTCGTATTTGCATCGACCCGACCAACGAGGCATTCCGTTCTAATTCTGGACGTTTCGATAATGAAAGCGGAGCGTGCACGTCGGCGGCGCGGTATCAACTGAAAATCGCTATAATTTATCAATTTCACGGTTCATCGATCAAAGCTGTGACGCGCAGAACGCTAATCTCCCACTTCACACTATTGTAGGTGGAATTTTTTCAATTCCACCTCCGTTGATTTAGTTTTATCCAAATGTGGTTGGGTAGACTTCATTATCTTATGGACATATTCTTAGCCACAATGAGTTTTTATTAGGTTATTCACAATGGGTAATATTACATTTGTAGTTTTACGATATATAAGAAAATTCAAGAAAATCTACAAAATAATTTATGTTTTGATGACTGATTTTTGTGCAAGATATTTTATTCAACTTTCATAAATTGTACGTTTTATGGGCAATGAAAAATATATGGACAATGAAAATTGTTATGTAGGTACTTGACGAATTAATTAGTTCTAGACTTTTTTCGTATAATAATGCATTGTATAATATTATTTACATATCGTATAAAAAATTCGATGGATAAACATAATGCTTGAGCGCATTTGTGACCAATCCCTTTCCGATGCCGTGGATTAAGATATTAAGTCGTAGGTACTTATTGTGCGTGTTGTATGAATACAACTCGATCCCTGAACAGGCGGTATTTGTAGAATTCTTATCGGTATTGAGTATCAGATTGTGTTCAAGTTTAAATCAAACAATTTACATTGGAAATAATCACCATGTTCAAAGTATAACTAAACCAAAATACTTGTATTATTGCAATATTTCAATCACAATTGTTATTCACA
The DNA here is from genome assembly GCA_018246595.1 of Mimoniades nurscia nurscia. Taxonomy (NCBI): domain Eukaryota; kingdom Metazoa; phylum Arthropoda; class Insecta; order Lepidoptera; family Hesperiidae; genus Mimoniades; species Mimoniades nurscia. The sequence goes on along the minus strand of DWFO01001210.1, from coordinate 12,716 downwards.
TTAACAAAATTTCCTAACATTTCATGTTATGTGCTTTAGGTACACATTAAAACTATTTTTAAACCTGCATAGGTATCATTTTACACAGCGTTGAATAATGTAATATTCAATATAAAGTTGTCATTTGTTTTAAGATGTTAAAATTAACGTCGGAGCTCTCTGCCTAACCTATTAAACAGACACATGTCTCTATAGTATACAGATGTGATATAGGTACGACAGATGTGATAAGTGTAGTTCTCTTAACACCTTTGATCAGCGAGTCGTTAAACTGCTGGATTACTAGTCGTGTGTTGACCCCGCGTTAAATTGAACATTCGTTTTGTGCTGTTGATTGCTTCTAGGTATGTCTAGCTGAGTAGTTATAAGTAGGTCTGTGAACAGTTGGATACACGTTTAGTTTACTGTAGTTAAGAGGTAAAAAATACAATCTTTACACTTAGATACGAGACTTGTTGTCTAGTGGAAAATATGTATTAGTATAAATTCAATGTCGCTTCGGACATCTGTCCCGTTTATTGGTGAGGTACTCGTATAAAGACGAATGTACAAATATCACTGTTATATGTAGTAAAGTTCCTAGTGAAGTGTTGAGTCGCTTCAATAGATTACAATACCGCATTTGATGTTTAATGATGATAACTGATAAGTACTACTTGTAATTGGGGTAATTATGAAGACGATAGTTAAGTATCGTCTAATATCCAAGTTAATCGTGAAATTAGGTATAAGTATCTAGTCAGCGCTCTGATTACCCCGTATCTATCTTACTTGATGGCTTTTGCTTAAAATGTATTTCATGAGGACTTTTGAACAACCTATGGATCAATACCAACAATTCTAATATACGCTGAACTTGTCAGATTAATACATAACGCTATAAAAACGACGCCATTTATATAAGAAAGGATTCAATCATAAAATTCAATCCTGTACATTGCTTCAGTCTACAGACTTCAATGCTCTTGAATTCTGTTGAAAATATGTCACCTGGGGCTATTGAAGTCACACTTCGAACAATACCTGGCCTTTTGGAAATATCGAGTGCAGACGTGGTTTAATGTATATTGCGTAAGTGTCCTTAAATACTGACCTCGCAAAATGTATGTACGGCTCGTATGGAAACGCACAGAAAGATCTAACGTCACGTAACATATAAAATTCAAGGCTTTTGAATACGGTATTCGTAGCCACGGTACGCGTGACGACGCGGCGGCCCGCGGAGGTTATTGTTTAAAATTTATTTAGTGTGTTGCATGTACTATCATTGCCTTGGGGACGGAACGTGTATAATATATTGTGAATGTGACCTAAAAATTCCCACTTTAATATTTATAATTTCCCGCGAAGGACGTGCTTAGTAGTAACAGATAATTAATGAATAGTAAAGTAACATACAACAAATTAATCGTGTAATGTAATTAGAAATAACATTTTTTATAGCCCGACAGACAGGTGGACGGACCACCTGATGGTAAGTGGTTACCATAGCCTATGGACATTCGCAACACCCGAGGTGTAGCCAATGCCTCGCGGCTTTGAAGGGGAAATCATTTACGCTTTTCATGAAGAACCATTATTCGTTTTAGCGCTTTGTTTGTCGTTGCGCAGTTCACAATTGATCTATAAATGTCGGCTCATGTAAGGTCGCTAATGGCGAATCACCTTAGCACTTTCACGTTTATTGACGCCCGGGCTGCCCTTTTGACCCTTGACGCTGTAGCTTGCGCTAAACTAAATAAGAACTAGTAAAAACTTTGAGTAGTCTTAAAAGGGATTTTATTTCACATTCAGCCCGCATCGAATACAATAGTATCTATTATCCATTTAATTTTGGTAGGAACTCACTGGGCAATGATGACTTATATTAAATTTTTCAACGAAACTACTAATATAATTTGATATCGATATCCCTAAAGTGGGAGGTAGGATTCTAAATCACTGTTTTATTTCTGCTTAAAAACCTTTTACATTTAAATAAGGCCCATAAAGTTTTCAAGAATAATTCCGTACTTCCTACGCATTCTCTCACCTCGTAACGACAATGATGTAAGCCCTCATTCTTAATCATAGCCTTCGGTCACTTAAGAGGCCGCTTCCTTTCAGTTTCGCGCCATAACCAATTATAATTAATCAACGTCGCCTGGAGACGTGACGGAAATGAGCCCGACGAGTTCTGGCATCCACCACAAGTACTTTCCTCAAGTATTTGCAAACATCCATAGCAATGTGCTGAATATTGGGAGGACGGTCTGTAGAACATCTCGCCTTTTATCTACATAATAATGTGTTATCTTGTATAAACAGTGTCAAGCTTATGACCAAGCTAGCTAGAAGTCATACAATAAACAGCATCGTTAATGAAAAAGCGGATTTTATTAGAGTGGTTATGTTATTGTAATATTGATTGTAACTAACACAAACTGATATTCTAACTAGGGAATGTAAAACAGTGTTCTGCCTAACTTTTCGGGGATTACGAGCGTGATGTTACGGTTTTTACTAACTACTTAGACTAACTTTGTTCTGATTGGACTAATGTGAGCTAGTGTGTAATCCTATTGCCAAATACATACTACCAATACAAAATCTTATTGACAGCTGACACCAGCTGAACTGTCAGCGGCAGTCGTACTTGGATCGTTCAGCTTGAAATCGTTTGTAGATGTTCGCAGGTGACATCAGTCTCATAGTCTCTAAACACTGTTCTCTGTTCAGTATATTTGTGAAATAATTCAATTAAAAAATTGTTCGGTATTGAGGTGGAATAAGAATATATGTATACCCTGACCCCGTGCTGGGATACACAACGTCGTAAGAGGGGACTAGACCCGGCGCTGGCGGACCGCAGCATAGCGCGGTCCGCCTAATGCCCTGACCGCCTGTATGCAGCAGCGTAGGTGGTGTGAGATGCTGTGCTTTGCGATGTGGGGATTAGGGGCATAACGTCTCAGCGCAGGCGTGTGTCCAGCAGGAGAGTACAATAGGCTGATGATGATGAAAAACTGTCTAAGGCTATTAAGTAACGCTGGACTAAAAACGAAAAAAAATGATATTGTTATTCATAACTTGTCACACTAGACCTCTTATGGGGTAAGCAGAGTTACATAGTATGCTTTTTGTACCTTGACAACTCTGGTTAACCAGAGTTACTCTGATAACCCACGCTGGTTTCGGTGTCTTCCGACTCCCCCATTAAACAGTATGAGTCTACATAGCTGCGTCTTGGTCTCCCTCAGTGTCTGCTTCCATCGAGATTCCTTACAGTTTTTTTCAATATTAAGAAGCGTTTAAACGATCAGAAAATATATTTTATAAAGCAGCTGTGTTACCTACGACAGTGAGGTACAAAAGTTTCCAACACCAGGGCACTCACTAAGGTGCTGTTTGCCCATTTACGGGAAAATAATTTCAACTTTGTTCATATACATAGCAAAGTTGGTGGACATTTCATCAAAATAGTTATCATATATGCGTGTATAATACACTCGGTAACTTGGGAACCTGAAACAATTTACAGGGGCTAAAAACACTAGTAACACATACCTCGTAGGTACCTAATATTTTACGAAACACATTTTGTTAGGACACGTTAGCGTTTTCATTAAAAAAACTTTTATGTTATTTACCCGTTTAGGTATATTATTTACTTTCGTGTAATTGAGGTTTACATATAAGGTTACTTCAGTGTGTCTTTGAAGTTTAAGTTCAAATTTACTTTCACGTGTATTTGCTGAGACACGTGCCGCGGGTAATCAAGTATCACTGATCTTGACCAAAACGGCCAGATACTGGCTGATGGGGGAGTTACAAGTTTCCGAAACCTACGTGCGTGTATGAACAGAGTGGTGAATGTAGAAGACCGAGGCAAGTCTGTAAGGAAGAGATATTTCGTACTCGGTACCTCTGCCTACCTCGTAAGGTACCCGGCGAGAGAATATTATAGATTTTTTACCAATACTTTCCTTCCTCCTAATTTCGAAGGTGTGTTTAGTTACTAACATTATAAATCTTTTAGTTACGTAAGTCTTTGCTGGAGTAATATTTTAAAGGAAATGGATTGTTATGATAAATAATTTTTAACTACCTAAAGAATTATTTACTTGTGGCTTCTATGGACTATTCTAATACTTGCGGTAGATACACGGTCTGATTCTTATATAATACAAACACGCAGTTACTTTTAATTAACCTTCGTGTCGCGTTCCGTACGATGGAATTTCACATTATCGTTCCCATTAGCATATAGAAAATATATTATTTTTATAATCTTTCTGAGCTTTGAAACTCATGGCCTGGTTTAAATTCTCTACTACATTTGAAAGTTTAATTAAAGCTAAATACAATAATTTTATTTTAACCACCATTTTTGATACAGAAATGAGCCTGTCCTAATTATTATAACTGGATAGAGTGCGTACAGATGTTATAAATTTTTATGGGCAATAATCATGGATTTAAGTTAAAGCTATAACTCTCTCTAAATTCATTTTAAGCTGACTAAACTTCATTATTCTTAATAACTGGTTCACAGTCTGAAGAAAACAGCTCAACTAAGTGACTGAAATAATGAACGGCACCAAACTAACAGCTGGTGTTATCGTGCCTTACCTATATCACAAGAGCTAGGTCATTCAATTATACCGCGTATATAAATATCCATTTAACCCTACCCCAAGCGAAAACGTAAGATGTTTTGTTTACTTAGGGCCGGTACAAAAGACCGACTTCTGCGGCTCTCTGTGACTTTATCACATAGAGCATTACAAAATAATTATATTCTTGACTCATACCTTCGAAACATAATAGTTAATTGAGTCGGGTGTTACTTTGTTGAAATCATTGTTATTAGTTATACGTTCAAGTTAGTTTTAGTTGCAAAGAGGATATAGACGTTGCGCGGGTTATAACTCCTGAAGATACTCTGTTTTGAGGCGAAACATTTGTTGGTAGAACACAGTAGTGAGTACAATTCTTCGTATAACAAAGCGCGGAACTTTGCAAAATAAATAAAAAAAAACGTAACATTACGCCTGTAATCGCGAAAAGGTAGGCTGAGGCACTCCTCTGCCTTTATCTTCGGGGATTGCAATGGAAACGTACTACATTTAGTACACTCCGATAACTAATATAACTATGTATTTTTGAAATACAATTTGCATTTAAAACATTGCCTCGTTGGTCGTGTTTATTGCAAGTGCGATTGCCGATCGGGACGTCCCGGGTTCGATTCCCGGGTCGGACACTACACAAATTTTCTAATTTAGATTGTCTAGTAGTGGTTCGAAGTCTGGATATGTGCCCGATGCATGGCAATAGGCTCACCACCTATTCTATAGTGGGACGTAAACGTAACTGGTGAAACGTGGGAGTGTTCTGAATTCCTCTGCCTACCTCTTCGGGGATTACAGGCGTGACGTTACGTTGATGATAATGATGATGGCGGAGGTGATGATGACGATGATGGTGGGGGGAATGATAATAGTTAGGGTGATATTGATGATGATATATATCACAATTATAATAAAAATACCGTGACTGATACAATAGCTTAGTTTCACTAGCTTTTATTTACCTGGCTGATTTTGAATCCAATTCCCCGCCGTGTAAACATCTTAATAATAGAGACATGTTCCTTTCCTCAGTGTTTTGTCTTCGTGTGTTAATTAAACCCGCGGCCCGCAGTCCTATTGTGGCGTTCACGTGTCAAGCGTTTTCTATGCATAGGTCCAGCGCTGTAAAATAGGACACACATAGTGCACAAAGCTGATATAGCACGTGTGTAGGTGGGAGCTCGTGTGGGGTCGGCGGGGGGATGCCAGCGGTACACATATTTTAACCATGAAATATTTCTTAGTATAACAATTTGTGCGCACATTTAGGAGAATAAGGGATACTGGTCCACATGTATAGTGGTACGACCATTTAATTCTTCATTACTTCACCTTTCTGCTACCCTTTCGAAGAAGTAGAGGGGTGATGTTCTGTTATATTTACGGTTGATATACGCAAACGCAATCACAAATATGGTGTCATGATAGTGTAACATCACGCTACGTCCTCTATTGGTCTGATTATAAAACCCCTAATTCGAAATACCGCGACATAGCGCGCATTGAAACAAAGAATGATGAATATGTAAGTAGCACTTCAGCATTCGGTCGTCTCCACCTAGCCTGGAATTGGTCTGGCGAGATATTATTATAAGCATCGCTTATCGCTTACCAGTTAACAGTCTGATAGATATAGGTTGAAGGTACTTAAAGCAGAGTGGGAGAAACGTCAACAACCGGAAAACGGAAACTTAACTCTTTTCTTCTTATTATCGTGGCTCGTGATAAATCTTTCGCTTTCATCCTTGTAAATAATTTCAACGGAGCCAAGGTTAAATCCCGGACAAAGTATGCACAGCTGAAGGATAATTAGTATTGTTTTTGAATATATTTGTGCGTCTATGTAAAAATATAGTGTGTAATATAATTACATATGAGGTATTACAGGGCTATCAATGAAATTTCAAGGCCTATTGAAGGAGCTTATAAGAAGGAATAAAAAACTTGTTTATTATATTACCGCTAAAAACAGTAATACATACAATATATCCCATGTCCAATAGAGAATTGATAAATGGTATTAAATCATTTATATTCATTACAGAAACACTGTATATAAAGGCTATTCGTTACGTATATTCATACCTTCCGTACTCAAAACCTCAGACATTCTGACAATATTTTCTTCCATTCATCCGCAAATAAATCTTGCATAGAATGATGGTGGTGATGATGATGATAAAAATGATGGTCTTTACAGTATGGACAGTGCCTAACACTTGATTATTTGACACTAGATGGTATCAAAAAAGTTAATTAACTAAATAATTGTGTAAACTTGTGTAAATATATGAGTAACTGTCTTTTTATTATTGTATTATTTAATCACTATACTATGTACATTAACATTACGTTATCTACGTATTTAATGGCAACTAAAATTAAAAACGCATACTGTTTAACCAATATGGAAGCTTTAAATATCTTAATAATATCTTAAATTCTATCGGGTTGAAGTTGTACATGTGATTATCTACTAATTTTTATCATTATAAAAAAGATCGCATATCACTATATGGAATGTTTCTGACGCAAAGGTCATGCGGGCTCTTAGATTTCCTAGAAAGGTTGACTGATATAAAGCGTAATATATATTGTATGCATTTGAATTAAAAATAGCGCATTGGTAGACTCATTAAATTTAGTTACTTAATCATATAATCAGTGTTGTATCTTCATACGTTGATACGTCATACTTTTCGCTGGTGTATTGAAAACTACATCTGCATGGATAATTTAGGGTTTTAGTGCTCCTCAGCGAGTATTCATGAGCGTGAAACATTAATAATTGTGGATGGAGCTTTCTGTATCATCATCCTCATTAGCCTGTCTATGTCCAAAGGGTTGCAGAGCAGTAAAAATCCCACATCGTTCGGTATATTTTCCAGCTTACCGGACTACCTTTTGCAGGTTTTCCTTCTATAAGCAAAACATTCAGATTAATTATTTTTAGTATCTTATGTGTTTAAAGTGTATCTTTTGAAAACAGTTTTTTGAACAATTTACAATAAAATTCAACCCTTCATAAAGTTTATAACACTTTGAAACCATGGTATGTACGAGTCACATGTTACTTAGATACTTACCACCATAATTACGTAGTTGTATAAAATGAATGTCGTTTTTTATTACTTTTTCTCGTAAAAATTCATTTGCTTTACACGTGGTGCAAAGATTTTCCTGCGGCGAATGTTGGTTTTCCGCGTAACTTTTTTCTTTTCGTAGTTTCCAGCTGAAAACTACCCTCCAGCCCGCGAAACCACTCATATTCTGGCACAGGTTTTACCGATTACGATACCTAGGGTCTTTTCAGATTGAAAACTGCCAGCGTTTATCGTAATTTTCTTTTTTGCACTAACAATTTGATAATGATAAAAATAAACAAAAGTTACAATGGGATTGTTCAACGAATACTATTTTTCAATCACTGCGAAGTTAATATGTACACAACATTAGAAAATAAGTACATTATATAAGTAGGTAAGTCTGTTAGATTGGCGAAATTATGTGTTACTTATAATTTTAAAATGTATAATTTTACTATAAGTCAAGCCATCAATGTGACCACATCCTAAGTTCACCTTTCACCTAAATTTTACAACTTTACTGGCGACTTGAAAATCATTTATGACTTGTACTCGAATATCTACCCCGTGATTTACTAACTTTCTCTGACGATATTTTTTGAAGTACTTACAAAATTGTAGTAGGTACTTCTTTGTAGCGATTCGGTTAAGTATATGATATTATCAGAGGGGACGTATCTTAAAAGATTTTTTGCGATATAAAAATTGTTAATGGTATAAAGATCTCCGTTTGACTCTAAAGAGAAACGCTTTTTAACATCTTCGATATTTTCACGTTTAAGTAATATTTGGTGGCTTGTATCGTTTAGTAGCGCAAATAGTTTTATCATAAAATAAGTCTTATGGTAACAATGTTAAAGTTTGGAATGCTTTGTTTGGGTACAGTTATATTAATATGAAAATAAATTTGACAAACCGAACGAGGTCAAAGTTCGCGGTATGGGGACGAATATACATATATTATATATTTATTTAAGTGTAGGTACCTATATATATTCATAAGAGTATAAATATTTGTGATACAATATATTTACACTAAAATATGAAACATGCTCTAAGTTTGAAGATGGACGGCATCACAGATATGGTTTAAAGCGTGTGAGGGAGTTGAAATGTGGAATAAAAAAAATTGGTAAAATCAAATGTCATTTAAAACGACCAATTAAGATTTATCAATTTTAATGGACTTAAATTTCATTAGAAGAAATAATTATCATATAGAGGTACATATTATACATACATAAATATATGTAGAATAGGGGAGCCAAGGAAAAATTGTCTCTTCGATAGAAAGAGAAAGAGAATTAATTTCATGCTAGCTTCTCTCTGTAAATTATTATATTCGCCAGCAACTTCGCTCGTCACCACATGTACCTATCACATACACCAAATGCACGTTCTTTCTCTTTATATCAACGTGACATTTTCATTCACGTAGCTCTTACACTCTATCCGTATATGTCTATAACGGATACACATTTATTAAATATATGATATGCACTACTCCATCTGTCATTTCTGACGTCTGGCTTATCTGAATGTCTATTCGTTTTATGAATGCAGTGCACGTTTGTTTGCCGCAACTATTGTGACATTTTACTTTTGTTATCTGTTACAATAGGGTTGTGCACCAGCGGTTGCCGAAAGTGTAGCGAGGCGCAATGTAACACCATTCAGCTCTGGTCGTCCGCAACGCCCAAATGTAGGCTTTACACATAATTGTGGCAAGTAAATGTAAAAATAGGATAGAACATTTGAACGTTGCACCAGCAGATATGACTTTTGAGAATTGGGTAATGTGTGTAGATTAACTTTGGTTTCGCTATTAAAGAAATATATTTGGTTCTTAATGATTTATTATATGAATCAATCAGAATAATTTAATAGTATTGTTGTATTCTTGTAATTGGTGGCAATAATGTTGAATAGTTATATTGTTTTTCATCTATAAGGGGTTATATGCATCGAAGTACAAGTGTTGGTTTTAATATAAAGTTTGTGAATTATTGAAGTGCTATTACTTTTCTGACAGGGTAACCATTTTTCAGGCGTTATGATAATTTAAGGTCATGCGACGACTAATGCGAAACGGTCGTAACCGGTGCGGAAAATGCGCGACTTACGCGTTTGATAGAATTGCAGTGAATGGCATGAAATGATTTTTAAATAATTCATTTTTTATTCTTTTATAAAACATAGTTGTGGTACGTTAATTTCCGCAAATAAAACGCTACAATGAATACAAGCAATTGATATGTCTATTGCTTGTATTCATAAAATATATGTATTTTGCAATATGTAGCATTATACTTACAAAAACGTGTTTCATACAGTCGTACTAACCAGCAGTGTTTTCAGAAAATTTGAGAAGTAAAATATCAAGTAAAGTTGCAGCCAATACCAATAATACGAGTACACTGAGACGTTCGAACGACACCTGAATGCAATAAGTGAAATGTAAGTGAAATGAATGCATACGAGTACGTCTGCGGAGGCGACGCACGAGTTAAGTGCGGAGCCGCAGCGCCGTACACACGGGCACAAGGGACGCGCATTTGTCTCATTGACAGACTCGTTCGTGCTGTCGCGTGCGGACTGTATTGCTGCTAACTGTACATAATAATTGACACGAGATGATGTATTACTCGCTGTTAAAAATGGTATAGTATAGAGTTTGTGAAGTTCGGGTTTATACAGTCAATGTGCGTAGAGTTAGAAGCGTAGCTCTACATGAGATCTGATAACTTTTTGACAGTGCAAGACATGAACGAGAAAATGTTTTGATGGGATATAATTTGCAGTTTATCTTAATCTCGTGCGTTGATTACAGAAGGATGTGAAATTAAATGTTATTAAAGGCAGAGTTTAAGGAAGATTATTAGGAAGGCATAAGGCATTAGGAAGGCAGGCTATTAAAAATAACTACTAAAGAAAACATGAATTATTTTTAAATATATACGTTACTAAAATATATTTTTTTATATACCCCCTGTATTTGGATACATTTGAATAACCATTTTTATTTATATTTTCAAACCACAAATATACACGCATGTAGTCTGCACCACACGATAGGTGATTTATAACTTTGAAATTGTGAATTCTAAGTTTGTTTCTAGTTTTACCACCCCATCACAAATCAACCTTAGATGAGAAGATTTTAGAAGCACTGCGCTATCTGGCTCTTAATTTTCTTGTTTAACACTGATCGAGTTTTATGTTCTTTACATAGATTATATACTCGTATGATCCGATAAATGTTAAGAAGAAACTGTATCTACACTTTACAGACACATATAAAATTTCCAGAAGCAATATTGTATGTTGACAAACTTGACAAATTTTTCTTCGTGGCATGTCTCGGGTCATGTGGTGGCCTAAGGTGTAGCAAACTTGCCCAGTCAATGTCCCTTCAATTGCCTCTCATTTCCCTGCCTAGATAATATGCTCTACTAGACGCATAGTAAAATTATAATCTGTTTGTGTATGAGTGGTAGATTTTATCGGACCGTCTGGGTTATTGTGAACGTAATGTGTACTAAAATTTGTTGTTGATCTTTTATTTTTAATGTTGTATTTATGTTGAGCGCCTCGCTGATTGTGTTGGTTACGACCGCGACTGCCGATCGAGATGTCCTGAGTTACAAACCCGAGTCTTACAGTACCTACTGGAATTTTAAATTTAAATTTTCTAGTAGTGCCTCGGAGTTTGGATAGGTGCCGGATGTAAGGCAATAGACTCACCACCTATTACATAGTGGGACGTAAACTTAACTGATGAAACGTTGGGGTGTACAACACTCAATCGCCTATTTCTTCGGGCATTACAGGCGTGATGTTATGTGTTACATATATTCAATATGAAATACACAGTATTAATATTTTATTGATCTCACAAAATCCATTAACAGCCCGTGATTTTCAATTCGGTTTCAATCGACGCGCGTAGTGTTACGCTTAATTAGTTTTGTTTTTACTGCCACTTAACCCTTTTTAATTGTGCTACTTTACCGGCTGTGGTCCGGGGTTGCATGTGTGTTACGAATACTTTTACAACCCCCTGTCGCACTGAACGTGTTGTAAGGAAGTTAATAGCGATAATTATATACGACTAGGACAAAGAATTGTGCAATATGATTATTATTATTATTATTATATGAAGCCAGCACTTTTGCGGGATAAACAAAGAGCACTGAACAACAAATATCTTTGCCCGTATAGAGCTGCTGTCCTTCTTCCAAATTCATCATACTCTTCATACGCTGATTTCCGAGCCTTCTGCATTGCAGCCATGCGCTAACCTATAACATGATAAAAGACAGGTGAATGTTAGTGTATGATAGCTGTGTTAAATGTGCCAAACATACAGAGAAATTGCCAATTATAGTATAATAAATTAATAGATTATTTATCTGTCTGATAAGGAATCTAAGTCGGGACGCTGAACAGCAGACCGGCATGTTAACTAGTACGCCAAACGGGTCAAAATTATCGACAGTTTACGGAAATTTCCAAATTTTTGATTCCTTAGTCACTGATGTAACTAAGTATTTATGCCCGTAAACCTATCACAGATATTTCAGAATTTTCTTTTAAATATTAATTTCAATTATCCGTGTATCAATAATTATAAACAATACTATTTCTAATCTTCATATTATGAGTTAGTATTTTTTTGTATTCATTTATGGAAAACAGGCAGAGGATCTACCGATGGCGTTTAAAAGGTTGGTCCGTCCTAAGTTTTAAGGTAATATTTGAGTCATCCTTGATCAGACAATTGCAACTCACTGTACTATTTATCTATTATATAAAAATAAGTCGGGTTTTCCTTCCTGACGCTATAACTCCAGAACACACAAACTGATTTCCACGGTTTTGCATTCGTTGGAAAGGTCTCGGGCTCCGTGAGGTTTATAGCAAAGAAAATTCAGGAAAATTTTCAAGAGAAAAGCAGGAAAACAGGGAAAATCATTTTTCACATACAGCGCCATCTCTGATACATAGCACGTACTAA
>DWFO01001209.1:0-16545 GCA_018246595.1 Mimoniades nurscia nurscia | reverse complement strand
TTTTAGTAGTGCTCGACCCGGGAATCGAACCCAGGACCTCCCGTTCGACAGTCGCACTTGCAACCAACTCGACCAACGAGGCAGTCGAGACAATTTAATAAGGTCTATTTGTGATTCGCGAAGTCGCGAGAACAGCTATTATTAATATAAATACGACAATTATACAAGTTCATTCTACAAGCACTTGAAATTCAAAATCATAGGTAAATGTATGTAGATATTATCCTGTTTAATAATATAATTTATAAATGGCATTAATATATACTTACATGCCACGAGGTTTTATGTAATGTGTAGTTACATCATTTAAATAAACGTTAACCTGCTCATCCGACGTTATCACAATGAATCACTCAAATAAAACAGCAGTGGGCCACTGTAGCGACGATTACATTGTTCATTGTTGTGTAAAAATAGAATTTGAGGTGTTCTTTACGTGGTAGAGTGACATTTATTCAAAGAATTCAGTGCACGTTGGTTGTTGAAATAAGATCGTGAATTGTTTGTTAAATAAATATCTTTCTGATCTAACGAGGTTCTATGTTGGAAGTAAGTATAGGAATAGACGAATATTAAATTATCCAGCTTCAGGGAACTTATACAGACTGATGGATAATGACTTAATAATTTCAGTCTCAATACGCACTATGATACAATATAAACGAAACTGGTAGTTGCGCGCTGGGGAGGCAGTTAAGTGGGTATTTGTTATGTGATTTAAGTTTCAAGTTTATGGCGCGCGCGGATTTTCTCTAACCAATAGCCTCATATGAAATGCCACGCACTACAGTAAACAAATCCGCATGTCGTCGCAATTTTAACTCGCATGTTATTTATTTTGTTTTACATTTTATGGCCAGTTACTATTTTTCATTTAAAGAAACTAATAATAATTTCGAACGCGAGACAGATGTACCTACGCATAATAATAGTAACAATGAATATAAAATAAAAGTTAGTGGCTATCTGATCACCTATGAAATAAATTAATCCTACGCAAGGAAACCTTTGACAGGCAGCGCTATTAGTGGATGCGTCGGACCCTTTGTGCACCATGTGCTTGTCATAAATTTATTTGCTTACGCACACAACCACAAACAAAAGCAAATAAGAATTTTTATTTTACTAATCCACGGCCGTGCAACTTTTACGAAGGTTGCGATACGAGTGGCAAACACCTATTAGGACATTTCCTTATTCGCTGTGATTTCTAAATGGCTCCGCAGCTTGCCGTGTCCGTGTGATCTGGTGATTAAACCAGTGAAGGTAACAAACCCAATTCATTTCGGCCAAATTTATTTTTCATATTATGGTATTTTAGCATAAAACCAAACGATTTATCGTACAAACAAATATGTATACTAATAAATATATCGCATGTAAAACGTTAGTCCGAGTGGAATGACGACGTACGCAAAATGCCTGGCAGCGGTTGGATACAAGGAGCTGCAGATAGAGCTCACCTACCATTGAATGTAATGCAATGCAAATTTCCCAATGACGAATGTGTTCAAATGAGAAAATAACACTGAACCAAAGATCCATGCATCAGTCTGTTTTTGAAATATAGGAAATATAAACATCGAACAACATAACAAAGTGTTTAAGAAAATACTTCCGCATGTAACCGTGATTAACAATAAGACTTGATATTTACAATCCACGGGCTCACAAGGTTTCGTACCTACACCTAATAGAGTAAATGCGTAGAATGAGTACGTACCGGTTTTCGGGTCGTTTCCCCATGCTGGTGATGGTGGCCTGCTCGTCCACCTCCTCGATCACCTCGTTGGCGATCTTCATGCTGCCGCCCGCCGCCGCCGCCGGCTTGCTCAGCACCGGGTTGCTGGATGAGACGATGAAACGCCCTCCTGTAATATTGGAATGATGTCACCGATTCCCTGGTATACTGCCGGAACATCATAACACATATTCTTTAAAATGTCTCTAAGGATATATAAATTTAAAGAATATGATATTTATATCATAACTTCACGCCTGTAATCTCCATAGAGGTAGGCAGAGAAATGTAGAACACTCCCACGTTTCACCAGTTACATTTACGTTCCACTATGGAATAGGTAGTAAGTCTATTGCCATACACCGGGCACATACCCAGACTCCGAGCTACTACTAAAAAATCTATGTTAAAAAAAAATTATAGTACCCGACCCGGAAATTGAACCCAGGTCCTCCCGATCGGCAGTCAGACTAGCAACCAACACGACCCACGAGGCAGTCAAATAAAAAAATATATATCAATAAAAAATTTAAATATCAAATGTATCGAATGATATATCAGTATAAAAGAATATATCAATTTTAAAAAGTATTTAAGAGAAGAATAATATACACTCCAGCTGTTCATTATCTCCCGAGTCGACTGGTAGAGAACTTGGCATTAAGTCCGGCCTTTCTTAAAAGAAATAAAGGCTGCATGAATGTAAGCACCTCCGTCTGTTTGGTTAGCAACCTGCGCGGAGGGTTGCCGCGTGTCCTCCTTGGAGAAGAGCCTCTTGAGCATAGACGTGACGGAGTTGGCGCGCGCCATGGGCGGCTGCTGCAGCGACCCCACGGAGTTGCTGGAGCCCAGCGAGCTCCGCTCGTCGCGCCTCCCGCGCCGGCTGCCGCGCGACACCATGAAATGTATCCCGGACTGCGCGTCGTCGTTCATCTGCAATTGCTGCAAGCATACACGATCTTTTTAAATTTGGAAAAAAACAAATGCAATTCGTTATCTAGGTAGTCCAAGTTTAGTCAATATTCGTTATCTGTTCTTTATTTTATGTGATTGATGGGTAAACACCGACGTATATTTTGATATCCAGTGTGTCATACTGCATCTGTAGTTAGCTTGATATTATCATATCTATTTTGTTTAAAGTAGGCATGTATATCCTTGTAACATTTTATAACAAAATGTAACAATTGATGAATCGCAATTTTATGTTTACACCAACCAATTTTGAACGTAACATCACTGCTGCAATCCCGAAGGGGTTGGCAGAGGAGTGTAGTACACATTCACGTTTCATGATTTACGTTTACGTCCCACTATGTAATAGGGGGTGGCCCTATTGTCATACACCGGGCACAAGACTCGGAGCCATTACTAAAAAATCTAAGTTAGCCAAATCCAATAATACCCGAATCAGTGGACCAAAGAGGCAGTTATAAAATAGATTTAAAAATAATACATTTCTTGTAACAGACAATTGTAAATTAAGTCCCTTATCTCTGTCTGACGTGCACTAAACCGGAAAAAATATAAACTAAACAGACAAACAGGCAACATCAAAAGAACTGAAAAAACGACACCGACGTCATTTTACCACAAAACCAATAAAGAAATAACAACTAAAGTTAGTAAAGAAGCGTCAATCGTTAATTATAATAGTGTCATTAAACACATTCAAACCTAACTCATACATATTGTTAGAGTTGATATATGTAATTGTTAGATACAAATAATTTAACAATCAGTTATATTTAGCAACATCAACCGGCCATGCAGTATTTTGTATGTAGTTTTAGCTGTTTTTATGCCTCAATAATAAAAATCTTTATTAAATCATATACACATATCTCTGTCTGATTTCAATTACGTTTTTTTAGAAAAGCATAGCTTAGGCAGATATTTATAAATATGTCCTACGCAGGCACATACCTACACCTACTGCTGTTATAAATAGATACTACATATTTTAATAATTAAATATGCTTGCTTATTTTGAAGCAAAAACGTTTAGTAAGGAAATTGATTTTATTACATAAAATAATGTTGAATTTATACATATATTTGTGTTTATGACAATAATATTAAATATTTTGTATGTGCAATGTATTGTCCTTCTTCAAAGAGCAAGAGATGACGTCCGCAACCGTCCAACGGTACAATAATTTATTAGAAACACTAAATATACCCATTTCCTGTTACTATACGATACTCTCCACCCGATACCGAGGAAAATGAACATTATATGGAACAACGACAGACACTGGCAACCATAAACACCGACACACTGCCAAGCTCCACACGGTGAGTCCGAGCGTGCAGCATGCTCATAAATAGGACGAATCTAACCTCTGGTGGGGCGAACTTGTAACTCACGGTGTTGGAGGGGGCCAGCTCGTCGATCTTGACGGCGGAGGGCGCCACCGTCACCATGCTGCGCTGGCGCGGCGGCACGGCCACGCGCGCCGTGGACGGCTCGGGGTGCTCCTCGCGCTGGTTCTCCGTGGCGATCGTATACGGCAGCTCCGACGGGAACACCTCGTCCCAGTACTGGTCGCGGATCAGTTCCGGGTGCTCGTGGTGCATTTCGTCCACTATCATATAAGACACCTGCCACAGAAATAATACAAACGTCACCCTATTCTAGAAAACTTTGGTAATGTTTCTAAATCAATAATAATGACAGTTTTATGGGTCGTATACCTTACGTAGATGTTTTATTAAACGTTTTCACCTGTTATTAGCACAGAAAGTAAAGTTAAAAAATAGATTAGACAATAACTCAGAAAGAATAAAAATAAAACTCAATAAATTGAAAACACCATGTTTTACAAGTATGTATTGTATTACAAGTAATACAATTGTTAATACCCGTATTTTCAATTGATCACGCATTGGACTCGCTTTTTATAAAATATCTGACGTAATGTAAACAATGCATCATAGACAAGTAAAAAAAAACAAACAGTCAGTCACCTGTAAATCTCTATCTATCAACCAGTTCACTTCGAAGTCGTCGTCGTCCTCCCCGAACGGGTTAATCAGGGACTCGGCCACTTTCAACCAGCCCATGTAGAAGAAGAACTCTAGCGTTGTGAATACAGGAAAATACAGGTCAATATCACTGATGTGGGCCGTGGAACTGTGTGACTGCAGTTTATTGTCGACCCACTGGCTACCCAACGCGGACGTTATAAAATACGAATAAACAGCTATGGTAACTACCTGAAACAAAATCAATCCACGAAATTATTATAATTGCTTCACCAGCTCATTGGAACAACCATACTCCGGGCCATCTCTTACTTCAGAGACACTCGTTAATTTAGGTTATGAAATATTATTTGTTGTAGGCACTGCTAGTGTTATTGAAGTACCTTATAACGGTAATTAGATACTTAGTTATCGGTTAAAAACGAGTTTGTGTAGAATACACACATATTAAAACTTTTGAACATAACATGACTGTCTCGTTGGTCGTGTTGGTTGCAAGCGCGACTGCCAATCGAGGGGTCCTGGGTTCTAATCTCAGGTCGAGCACTATTGGATTTTTCTAACTTAAATTTTCTAGTGATGTCTTGGAGTCTGGATACGTGCCCGGTGTATGGCAATAGGCTCACCACCTATTCCATAGTGGAACGTAAATGTAACTGGTGTTAAGTGGGAGTGTACTACACTCCATACGCCTTCACCTACTGGGATTCCCGACATAATGTTACGTTGAACATAAAATACAGTGTACCTGTAAAATGTAAATGTAAAATACAGACCATACCTGTGTATATACAAGCGGCACGCTTATAGTGTCATAGCTAAGCAACAGCCCAGCTTGGCCTCTAAATTTATTGAGTTCGTCAATAATAGTTTTAACAGCAAAGTCATCCCTTATCCTACCCTCTTTGCGCGCTCTCGTAACTATACTAGTTGCCCACACAATGGGAAGCCTGAAAGAAAAATGGTTTATAAGATTATAGTAAAAGCAACCAGTAATTAAAACAAAGAATTAAAACATACAAAAGTTCAATTATTTATTTGATCATGTTTCAAAAATCCACGTCTCATATGTAGATAGATTCAATTCTGTACAATACACGTTAATCTTCGTTAAACTTCAAAATCATGCCAGACATTTTAGGGTTAGCGAACTTGCTCACTTAAAATAGCTCAAAAACGCACATCGTACTGCACTTATTATCAAGCCATGAGTAGCAATATACCAACGCCTCCAAATCGTGGCTGATTTCACTTTCCTTTCAGACATATTTATATTGTAACTCAATATTAAATAGACGCTAAATTTCAACTTGTAACTTAGGTTTCATTTATCTTATTTTACTATTAACTCTAAAGTGGCATTAATCATTTCTTTTATCGTGTTAGGTACTGTGGGATACAGAACAAATTTCAAAGCAATGATAAGTGCATAATCTACCACGCTGCCCAACAGAGGGTTATATTTGTGTAAATGCATTAGACGTTCCTAAATTCATCCTTTCCGGGACGTATCATAGCAGAAACCCAACTTTAAACAATGACGTATTAAGAGCGGAAACTAATTCGTGTCAGACATCCAGACATTTTAAAAGAGTCTTAACAAAATGTTAAAGATTGTATCATCATCAACGGCCTATTGCAGTCCACTGGTGGGCATAGATCTCCACTAATGGGTTATGTCTATAATTCGTATTGGTGCCTAATAATCTTCATTGTATATGAAGAAGAATTCTCTTTGAAATTTTTGATCTAGATAGTTTGCAATCAAAAACACATTAAGTGAACCAATGGCAACAGTAAAAACGTAATTCTGCAACGCGGTAATGCAAAAACGTGATGATATAATAAAATAGTAAGATTGCCGATAACGAGGGTCATTACTTCAATGATTCATGATAAAGACTTTACTTAAAAACGGAAACATCATCCAATCCCCCTAATATATTGTACCTAATTGGTTTCGTGAAAGACTTATTTTTTCTATGAAAATGACAGGCCAGTGTTTGACCACACGAAATTTTATTGCGTAAGCTGAACTATTCATGCATTTATGTTAACCAATCAACAGACTGCATTACATGACATTGTTTGTGTCTAACCGATCTCGAAGACCACCTAGGGCCATATTTCTATAATACGTAATAATTCAATTCCGAAAATTATCCTTAATCTTATGACGAAAAAGTTTCAAAACCTTTTTAGCAATATCAGTATAAAAAAATAACGTTGGTGGCCTAAGGAAGTTTGCTTCTTACCTTTTACGAGCTGCATTCTTACAACAAATTACCGTGTACGAATCAAATACAAATATAAGAACATCGCAACCTACCAATGTTTAGATGGCTTTGGAAATTTTTGATTTAGATTTTCGAGAATAATTTTCTCGTTATCTAGCAGCAGACCGGCCTCTACGAGGTTGTCGAGCATCGGGAACCGCTTCTTCACTCGCGGCGATATCATCGTCAGCACCATGGTCAGGCACAAGCACACGTAGCGGACGATCGTTCGCCGCATCAACCGACCGCGCTCGTCCTGCAACAATACATTATTACATTTGTGTTCAATAGGGATCTTATGTCATTATTCTAAGTAGCTCTTGGGTGTAATACACCAAATACAAGTATCTTAACTATGACAGTTATAATCTTTTAAATTGCTGTATGTTACAGATGAACAATATCGTCCGTACAATAGCGACCAATGACAATATTTTTGCGAGGAATGAAAAAAATATGTACCTAAGTAAGTTTTATAAAATTCAATTTTACATACCTACTTTATCAGAGACGGAAGTTTTAGATATAAAATACTAGGAAATATATTCTCTTGTTATCACAAATGGTGATATTGTCAATCCCAAGCAGACGATAATACTTGACTTGAGAGCTGTATCAATACGAAAGCATCAAACATTGCATAATTTCTTATGTATCATATTGTAACCGACCTAGGCCTCATAGCTATCTACGCATACCTGTGAAACTAACGCACTGCGTAATCGTCTGATTGTACAAGACTGGGTATACGTAGAAAAAAAAGAAAATACGTAACTGGTGAATCGTAGGAGCCTACTACACTCCTCTACCTACCTCTTCGGGGATTACAGGCGTGATATTACGTTATTCCATTACTCACTCCATGTAAAATATCCATCAACATTGTACATATACCTACGTACCTTACATGTAGGTATATTACATATTACTGTTCGTTCAAATGTTATAATCGAATTGCGTCACAAGACTATATACTCGTATATGTATATACAAATATATGTGAGTATTATAACTCTTTCGATTTTATGACGCCCTTTACGGAAAATCGCGTTCCGTCATCTTGATCTTCCTTTGTCATAAACAGTTATTCCATTGTGAGTAGGTGTTGTGAGCAACATTGAAGTCGCGTGGATATTATCGCCGTTATCATTTATCACTTAAGATGCCAATGATAAAATTTGATAGCGTAAATATTTCGAAACAGCCTTTTCATTTTTAACATCCCTGTTTTAATTGAAATATTTCATTGTTTCCGAGAGGAATTTAATGGAGGCTATTAATTTATTAATTAAGTTAAAATAGAAGCGTATTAGTATGTAACATTTTATTTGTCTTATATTTCATTTGGACTACCTTATTGGTCATGTTGGTTGCAAGGGCGCCTGCCGATCGAGAGGCCCTGGCTTCAAATGCCGGGTCGTGCACTAGTGGATTTTTCTATCAGAGATTTTCTAATAGTGGCTCGGAGGCGGATATGTGCCCGGTATACAGCAATATACTCCCCACCTATTCCATAGTGGGACGTAAATGTAACTGATGAAACTTAGGAGTGTCCTGCACTCCTTTGCCTACCTCTTCGGGGATTACAGGCGTAATGTGACGTCTTATATTTAATTCTCACCTGCCCGTGAATGGTAGCGGATACGAAGACAGCTATTGAATCAGGCCAAGGAATACTTGTATACTGACTCCACCACCTGTTCATGACCACCGTGACGTAGAATCCCAGTACAAACGACAGTGGTATAACATTGCCGTGAAAACTACAATAATTAACCACGCCTTCAAATGTTCTAAAAAGATACAAAACGTTAAGTTCAAACAAAGGTAGATTATTTTTTCAATTTTTCTTAAACAGCTTTACAACTTACCTTTTTGAACTTTCGTCTAGCACCAAACGATAAATTAAATTCAATACATAATATAATAGTAAGAAAACAACTAGATCTAGCCAAATTAACTTATATATACTGCCACGCCATCTGCAACAAGGTAATGTCCACTATGTATCAAAATACTAACAAATACAATTTTTTAAATATTTACCAATTTACAATAAATATTTAGGTAATAATTTTACTATTCTGTACCAATATTTTTATTGTTTTACTATTGCATGTGAGTCTCCTGTCTGAGTGTTAAATCTGCCACACTGCCCAAATGCGGATTGGCAGATTTTACACGCCCTAGAAACCACTGTGGAGAAGTCCAAAGTGTGTGAATTTCTTAATGATGTTTTCCTTCATTGTGATATGTGTATTTTAATCACATAATGTACGTCATTGTGTCAACAAAAGGAGTGCGTATCAGGATTTGAAGCCCAGACACCCAGTGTGGAAGGCTGAATTATGAATCTGAGCTTTAAGAGATCATACACAATTTATATTCAAAAATGTAATACAACTACACTATAAAGTGGTACTAAGGTAAGCCACACTTATCCATTCATATCAATATCTTATATCATTGACTAATAAATTGATCAATTAACAATATTACCCAGAATTTATTTTTATAATCAGATGGTGTTTCTAATCTGTTTCCTGAAATGATAACGTCCAGTAATGTCCGTATTTTTGTACCATACACGCACGTCTAAAGTTCCTAATGGACTTTGATGGCGGGATATCTTTAAGAAATTAACCATTTGTCATCTGGTAAATCGATTACATCTACAATCTAAAATCGATTACATCTCGAAGTGCGGAGTATTCAAATACATAAGATATTCGACACACTGGTTTATGTCAACTATAGAAATATACGCCGCATAACGCCTGTATTTCCCCGAATAGGTCCCTATTCGGCGAAATACAGGCGTTATGCCTGTAATTCCCCGAACAGGTAGGCAGGGAATTTAGTATCTACACTACCACGTTTCACCAGCTACGTTACACGTCCCATAAGGGAATAGGTGGTTAGTCTATTGCCATACATCGGCACATTTCCAGACCCCGAACTACTACTAGAAAATCTACATTAGAAAAATTTAGTAGTGCCAGAATTGAACCCGGGACCTTCCGATGGCAGTCGCACTTGCAATCGACATGGCAGTCAATATGTAATTCGTATATAAATATATAGTAAGTTCACGCCTGTAATCCCCGAAGAGGTAGACAGAGGAATGTAGCACACTCCCACGTTTCACCAGTTACGTTTACATCCCACTATAGATTAAGTGGGGAGTTTTAGCAAAAAAAAAATACCGGTCATCCACTAGTATACTATACATATTAAACAAACAAAATATCAAAGGCAATCCTAATGACTCTCGACTCTCGGTGTCGTAAAGAACACACAAGTGCAAAAATACAGATTCCGAAAGCGTACGCTGTCATTAAAATCGTTAATCATTTAAATATGTATATTTCCGGCTAGGACTATAACTGTGATAAATCGAACCCGGGACTCAATGCATGCACGACAGAACAGATGACAAATATGTCGAAAGGACAGTGCATACTACATGAATATATGTATGACTGTATGGAAGCCGCCGTAATGCTTTATCATATAAGCATTCTTTTCCAATCTCTCTTCACTCCAACCTTCCATGCTGAGGATTGCCAGTCCGTTGCAAAATTTAGACTGATATTCTGGTTCCATCTACAGCAGTCAGTGTCAGATCTGATCTTTGGGAATTACCGTCTTTGTTTTTGAGATACCTGGTCCTACTGTCTCGTTGGTTTCAATACTAAATACTACTGTTTCAATGTTACAACTGTAGTATAAACCCGGAAACACTATTCATACGTGGCACGTGGTCCGACACGCTCATAATGTTGCTTTAGTTATAGCCATACATAGTGAATAATCCAATGATCATTCGAAAACTGCATTTATTTCTTTATCTGCCGATACGACGCAAAATAATGTGATTACCAATTTTATAGAACCCTAATATGGCCGATAAGTGAGAATTATAATCAGAGATTATTGATTATTTGGATTTGTAACCGACTTATGATTCAATTCCTGAAATTCCTGAATTTAATCTAAAATTTAAATTTTAATTGCTGGACATACAATTTAAAAACCGTTAACATTAGTATGATTGCACTATGGTA
The DNA here is from genome assembly GCA_018246595.1 of Mimoniades nurscia nurscia. Lineage (NCBI taxonomy): Eukaryota > Metazoa > Arthropoda > Insecta > Lepidoptera > Hesperiidae > Mimoniades > Mimoniades nurscia. Next base: position 5,473 of record DWFO01001209.1, on the reverse strand, counting down.
AGTACAATACGACCTTGTTCTTCTGTGACTAGTCGGAGATAATTATTGGCCGACAACCACGCCTGCAACGCGATCACGCGAGCCGTATATACGGCGTGTTCGGACATTCTTTGTTAATTGTAGGTTTCATTTCCCAATGAAACAAACTCCGAAACACTAGGCCTTGGCAAGTTAACAATAACTCTGTTGCAGTGCACGCTTTCTTTATAATAGGAGACTTATATTTTCACTCTATTAAAATAATATATGGATATCTACGTTGTACTCCTATGTTTATGCATGCATACTTTTAGAAACAAAATTCGAAAATAGAATGCAAATTTATACATATAATTTACATATATCAAAATTATTTTATCTATAAAAAAATGGTTCTTTCAAGCGTCTTCGTACATAATAAGATAAGCTTGGTACCTTCTATCGGCAATCACTAGGCCGTTAAAAATCGTTTGTGTGCAAAAGTGATGCGAGCCAGAGCACATCTGTGTTGATATTAGTATAAGAATACCAACTTTTTGCCGATAGCACTGATTGGTAGGTATTTAGCTCATGTAACGTATTGAAATGTACATTATGTTTGAAAAAATTATATAGGTAATATAACATTATTTATGTATATCAGGACAGTGTTTCCCCGCCCGAAGGAGTACGCAGAGTGGAGCTACTTCCTCGTTTCACTAGTTGTGTTACAATTTTTTAAAACATAACATGCAATTAAAAAAATCTCAGATCGATATAAAATATCAAATCAGTTGCTAAGTTAGTATTAAGTTACTGGTGATGAATATTAAAAATCTTGTAATTTTAATGTTAAGGCGATGAAAATCTAATCCACTATAAGTGGGGGCATTTCATTGTTTGATGCAGTCAGTTCTAGGTACTAGTAAATTAGCACAAAATATGAGTTCAGACGAACGCTAATTCACAAGAAAATACATGCAAATGATCTAATGGTATCAACTAAGGAGTTAAAGATGAGAACTCAGAGCATCGCTAATTTGGGACGTAGTTTTATCCTTAGTAAAGTGATTAGTAAGCCTGACTGCTGAGCGGGGGATCGTGACTTCGATTCCTACCCGGGATAACTATTTGTGCATTTGTTCTGTGTCTGGGTCTATAAATCTAGTATACACTTATGTGCAATTTATCAGCTTTCTGTTTCTACAGGTTCCACAGACTCCGCCTAATTAGGGATCAGCTGGCCGTATGTCGAAATATCGAGACATTTATATATTTGAATGTACACTATGTTTATTAACTTTTTATGGATAATTTACTGCTGCGGTGTTCGTGTTGCTTGCAATCGCGTCTGCCGTCTGGGTTCAAGTGCCAGGTTGGGCACTATTGGATTTTTTACATTTAGCTTTTCTAGTAATGGCTCGGAGTCTGAATTCGTGCCCTTTATATGGAAATAGTCTCACCACCTATGTATTTCATAATAAGACGTGCATGTAACTGGTGAAACGTAGAAGTGTACTACCTGTTCGGGGATATCAGGCGTAATGTTACGTTTTAATGGACAATAAAGATGACTTTGGATTAGAATTAGATAATAAAAACGGCAAGATATAAACATTATGTATTTAAAAAGGAATTAAGTATATGACATAACTTCAAATAACAAACAAGTAAAAAAATTTAATTGGCGCCAGATGTTCCCTCGTCTGCAGCTGCCAAAACTATCGAATACAAATGCAAGTGCCTAAATAAACTAAGTAGATCACGGTATTATACCAACTCTACATCTGTCTTTCTTTTTCAGAAAAATTCAAACTATAAATCCAATTGTGTGCCTACAAATAAGTACATATAGAGTTCAGATTTCCGTGCTTCCTAACTATGCGTTAATAGGGAGATTTATGGTTACAACTTATCATATGCCTATTGTCAAAACCTTAGGCGTTCCTAACGTCTATTGTAAATTATGAAACCATTTACCATTAGATAACCCATCTCTCAATGTGTTTTTTTACACCATAGAACGTAAAATTTGTAAGATGCATGTTTTTTATTTTAAAAGACATGGTAATCATACAAAATAAATGGCCCACTTGATAGTAAATGATTCATTACACAAGGCGCGCAGTGAAAATAAAAGGAAATTCTTATACGCAATCTATGGACTGTTAAACAAAATTAAGCTTTATAGCTTCCGTTCTGAGTAAGATTGCACAGAAACGTAATGTTGATTAAATACATATTAAAGTTAAAGGTGTTCGTTATATATATACGTAATACGATTATAATAATAAAATCTTACGAAATTATTAGCTACAATTTAAAAGAAGTAATTATAAAGTATTATAACAGTCATATCAGGTGGTATAAAGCAGACGATTTTATTTTCTCATTACATTGTACTCGTATAATGAAAGCAGTCTATTCGCAGACACAAGTTTTTCAATTCTCCTAATATACTTTCACTGTATCTTCATTGTATGAAGTTATATATTCATATATGAAGTTATATGTATAATAGCGTCTTGTTAAATTCTATCTGGTTTACATTTTTTTTCGAGCTCGTGTGGGGCTTATGTTTTCAACGTAGATAAAAATTAGAAACTTTAAATAAAAAAAAACCGATGGCCGTAATAATTTAAATGATAAACGTTATACAGAATTTTCTTAAAAATGTGGGCCGTGCCGAGATACAGGTGTCCTAAGAAAAGACTAAGCCAAGCACGGCCTAGCAGATTACGGTATAGCGTCCGCGTAGGCACAGTATTTTTATTCTAGAATAAAAATATTGTAGAATATAATTGTAGAATAATGTAGAATTCTAGAATAAAAATATTGTCCTCGTCAGACATGCATGGCAACTCAAAATACCTATTAAGTCTAAAATATGGTTTTGTTGCACATTTGGTTGGAAAGATTGACGTTTAAATAGAAAGTTAGAACAGTTAACATAACATTACGCCTGTATTTCCTCGAAGAGGCAGGCAAAGGGGTATAGTAAACCCCACGTGTTTGCAGTTATGTATACGTCCCATAGAATAACGGCTGAGCCCATTGTTATACACCAACTAAGACCCAAATGTAGTGAGTCAGAACGCACACGTTGGCCGTTAGGCATGAATTCGGACATCACGGATATTGCGTCACGCCTCGCATATCAAATGTGAACAAAAAGTAGATAATCAGTGTGCGTTAAATTAGACCTTGTGAAATAAGTGAAATGTTTGTTTTTTTTAAATACGGCAAACATTACCTACGAGAAGTAACATCCAAGGCATTAATCACGTAAACGTCCGTTTTAAACTAACATGATGCTTGTTTGTTAAATAACTTGTACCTCTATTTTATAGTATTATAATCTAAGCTTTCATATGACGTCTTACCGTAAGCGTTAGATACTTCTTATAACGTATAATATAATGACGAGAAACGGACTATAGAAGACCTTCCTAATTTAAAATACGGCCCCGATGTGGGTCCTATTGACGCGAACTTTTTGTTGCGCCAAATATAATGGTATGTTCATTGCCAATTTTTGATGTCCAATTTAAATTCCGTGTTTTTGTAGACTAAGAAAAAGCTGAACGTGTATATATGAAGCTGTATATTTAGATGTGCGGTCTGTTGGAACGTCGATCGTGTATGAAAGTGCAAATTTGTACTCATTTCCTGTGTACATACATATCTTTGTAAGGAAGAGCTGTCGCGTCGCCGGCGTCGTAACGTCGCTCGTCACTGAATCAACCCAATTACTACCGAAGATTCAGCATAATGGCGTAAATTTTATAAATACACTCAGACTAGTCGCGAAGTCAAGGACTGCTATCATGAACACAATTAGGTATCTTTTATAAAAACGAGTTATAATTTAGAGCATGCTTTATATTACAGGTAATATGTAGTGTGAGCGTCGGCGGTGTAAAACAATAACATGAGAAGTTTATGAATGATAAAATAAAACTGTATTCAAATTCTCTCTCTCTCTCTCTCTGATTTCTTTTATTCTCCCTCTGTGTCTTTCTTATTCATTTAATCTCTTTATGATTTTATTTTAATTCCGCTTTGTGTAGGTATGTTTGCTAAATTTCATACTGTCATAAGTATTACATCACAAGTTTAAAGTGTGATGAGTAATCGTAATCCTGACGAGGTAACAATCGGTCAAATTTACCATTCATTCTCTAAGATAACCATGAATCATATTACCAGACATGAAATGAATTAACAAACTTGTGCCTCCTAAAACTGAACATGATCGTAGTGATAATGATAATGCCAATGTTAGTAGAACAGCGATATCAACGATTTTGTTAGTATGCAATGGTCAGACTAGTCACCCATTGCAGGCTGACATAAAATGAATATAAATCAATGAAATTGTCTAATTTGTATCAATAGCTTACTCATCAATAGGGTTAAAGGAGGAAAATTGCAAGGCCGGCTCTACATATGACTATCGTTTTGCATACAAGTTACAAGTATTCTTAACGAAGTCATGGTCGTTTTAATTAAACAGCGATGTGAAGAGCTCATTCAGTCCTTTTTTTTTTAAATCCAATATTTTATTTTTGTGACTAAAATATGGGGCTGAGGGTGCAACGCTTTTTATTTCTTGTTCTGTGTGACTACCTTACCACGCTGATCTAATACAGGTTAGCTAAAATAAGGGGTTATCAGTTATCAACCCTCTCGTATGCAGGATTTTTTTTAAACTGTTACTAAGCCTTGAACAATTTTTAACGACTGTATTAGTAATTCGTAAAATTTCAACCTAGCGTAAATGCTTGACGTACTCCCTGAAATATGGAAATAATCATAGAAATTTTTCACCAGCGGTCACCCATCCAACAGCTGACCGCGTTGGGCAATGCTTATCTATACAGATTGCTTGCAATCCGCAAATGCCTTAGAACTACAAGCTCTCCACGTAATATTTAATAAAGGAAAATTGTAACATATCCCTAGCCATTAATGTTTAAGTTTCATTCGCGGCTAACACGCTGAATATTAATGTGAATAATTTCGAAAGATATTCTAAGCGTGCTGCGAAGAATTCAAAACCTTTATCATTAATAGCAGTTTTATTGAGGTTACAATGACCGACCTCGTACGTAAGAATGGCGAATATTTACATATATATGTATACGAAGAGGAATATAACTACACTGCCAGTCGAATGTCAAACTCGTAAATTGTGTACATTTTGTTATACTCACGCTATACATATTCTTAAGTAAATATTGTATTGATCACATAGATTCGATTATCGCGCGCTTCGCCTTCATGAATGGCGTGACGTCACTTCACGGTAATCGCTCGAAACAATGAAGTCTCACATCTTAAATAACGATAAAGTTATTTATAACTGCACGTTAACTGTATTCAGTGTTCAATACACCTACAATATTAATATCGACAAATTTTCACTTCATTATTGATTAACACGTTCACTGCGAAGCTTAAAAACACAATATTTCCACTGGTGCGAAACAAGACCATATTGCCCTGTACTGAA
>DWFO01001208.1:0-16547 GCA_018246595.1 Mimoniades nurscia nurscia | reverse complement strand
TTATAAATAGTAGTGTTAAGCGCTGCTGTGTTCTGGTTTGAAGGGTGTGGTAAGGGAGACATACTTTTTCGAGGCATTCCAAATTAGTCCTCAGGGGTAAAGGCGCATCTGTGGTCGTCCTCAGATAGGAATATAATCTTATCTGAAGTTGATTACAAATGTCTATGGGCGGCAGTAGCCAGTTACCATCAGGTGGACTGCATGCTCGTCTGCTACCTCCATATTATATAAAAAAACAATGCAGTTGCAATCAACAGGACCAACGAAGCAGTCAAGTATGCGTATATATTTAAGTTTAAATCACGATCATAATAACCTAATGTCTATAATGTATTTAAACCAATCTAATTTCTATCATTTAATTTTAATGAAATTGGTTTAATCGGAAATGCGAAATACGTTTTATGTACCTACATATATAAACTACTTAGTTAAGAGTAAAATGACGTGTTTGTGTAACACTAAAAGTATTTTAAGTGGAAAACGGTTTGTTCTAAGACGCGTATGACGTCAAAGCGTATTTAATCAAACCCTGGGCTCCGCCTACCAGCATAACACTTTGTACATACGTGATGCCATTTCAGTCAGTTGAGTTTTCGACGTAAATATTATCTACAATAACATGCAAACGACGGACAGAGAATAATCTATGTAAGATGTTCTTTATGTGTGACATATAATAATTACATAATAGTAAACTATTTTATGCACGACTACACAATGTACTCATTGTAAGTACAAACCACAGCTTGTATCTATCTCCAAAAACATCCATATAACCCTTGACAAGCACAGAAAATAAACGCCATGTGCGAGTGAAACTGATTTTTCGTATTTATGGAACATTACAATAAGAATAACAATATAACTTTAACATAAATGTACATTTTAATATTATTATTTTTCTGTACTCCAAGACGAGTTTCTTTTCCGTTCAGTGTTAAACAGTATACGGACACAAGTACAGGCGCACGCTACTACAACACGCATACATTATACGGGTATGTGTGTATGTTATATGTTAATGTTTCATTATTACAGCACTTGCATCGCCTCTATATTTTTATTTATTTAATTTATTAATAATACTTTGTTACAATAAGCACCGTACGCACTGTGCGGAAAGTTCGCGGGCGCTACTCAGTGCAAGCCTTTTCGCCCACCGTTCTACTGTGTGTATATTTTTTATTCACCTCGTAGTTTTATTTGTCTAAAATGCTTAGCTATTACTTATTGTGGTGAAGTAAATATTCTTGTTTCTTTATTTCTTTGTTTGAATGTAAAGTTGTGTAGATACTCGTAGATCGAATAATCGAGTAATAGATAAATTGTGCTTAACTTACAATCAGGGATGATTTATTTAGTGTACATTTGTTATTTTTGCATGCGTTTGTTTCGCGAGTGTGTGCCTGCAAGATTAGACATTGCTTATTACCTTACGAAGAAATTAAATGTCACATGTAAGCATGTTAATAACTGAAAGTTTTAAACCCTTCACTTTTACTACGAAATATCATGTGTATACCACCCGAAGGGGTAAGGAGGGAAAGTGGTACACTCCCACGTTTCACCAGTTACGTTTACGTCCCATTATGGAATAGTGGAAGTGTATCCTGAATCCAAGCTACTACTAGGTATTTCAAGTTAGAAAAATACAATAATGACTGACCATCGAACCCAGAACCTCTCGCTCCCAAGTCGCCATTGCAACTACTCAACCAATGAGGCAATCGTCATCGAAATAAATTCGCTCAACTTAAAACAGGAACGTTTATTTCAAAACTCATCAACTTCATTACATCATTTCATTTCAAGACAATAAGAAAAACTGTTTATAACTTTGCTTATTACGAACAAAACTTTAATTAACTTCGTTATTTTCTAGTGTAGGCTCAACTAGCTGAAAATAACAAAGAAGTGAGTAAACTAATCCGGCAAAACTCAAACCTTTTGCTTTTGGTTCTACAAAAGTGATTTCACGTACAAGGTTTACTAAATTAGGAAAACTTATTACCAGTTTTCTTAAAAGAATATTTAGACAAGTTCTATAGATTTTATCTATAAAGCATATTTAAAAGGCAAAAGTATTACGTAAAAATAAAACAGGGAAGTCGTTCTCAAAATATTATAGAAGAGACTCCAATATTGTCTTTCACCGAAATTGAATTGGGGCACATTTTAGGTGTCAATGAAACTGAAATCAATCGAATTTTATCAAGACAGAAACGAAGCGGATAGGCAGACTTTGCAAGGCTCTAATTCAATTCTTCGTGTCTTAAACTTTTTCCTTAAGTCTTGTTCACTTGCAAATCTTTATCAATATCTCTTCAATCCTTGATTGGGTATTTTATTAATTCATTAAACCTTTGATTTAATTTCAAAAACTTACTACAAATTACTTCTAATTCTAAAGTATTGAACAAAAGACCTTTCGAATAATTAATGAGAGAAACGAGATTATCGTCATTATTAGTATCATGATAAACGAAATTATTAATTTGTTCAAGTCATGCATAAGTTGACAGACTGGGTTAATCCTCGAAGTGGATTTTAAACGTTTTAACCTTAAAAGCTTTGCAATTAATAGATAACATGTCAATTGTGTCGTCCTATGAAAAGAAGCATATATCCAGTAGTGGATTGAGACGGTCTGATATCTGATGATGACGATGATCTTTCTACTTAACTTATTCGTGCTTTGTTCCATTTTCAACGGAGAAGAATCGTGGAAAATAACAGTTGCAAACGGCAAAAATTAGATGCATTTAAAACAAAGTATCGAAAACTTATTTTAAGAATTCTCTGGATAGGTATCAATATAATATATTAATTTGTTCATCGTATTGTAAAACACATAAAATAAAATTAACGAAATCACGACATTATTTATGTTATTGAAAGTCGTATCTACTTCATATAAATGTGTTCACGTACCCTGTATATCTAACTAATATAAGAAGATATATATATGCACCGTCTCGAATTACAAAGCAACCTTGACTTGAAAAGCCATAATTTTAGAAAAAGCACCCATACATTATACAGAGAACATTTATTCTATTAAGTTGGTATACAAATCACTCGCTGCAGGTTATGTAGCGCTGTTAAATTTTCCGCCCTAAGTCATGTTTTCATAATGCGTTTTTAATGTTCTCATATTGCTATAAATCACTATGGCCAGCCCTGGTCCAGATAGCTTTAATGGTTTATTAAATTAGTTTGCGAGGCTTTAACTCATAATATACAATGTAAACTTTCACCCAGGCTTTATGTAAAGCAAGTGTCGATCATCGTACGCTAAGCATTAACTAGTTTCGAGACAGCGTTATTAATTTATGATGAAATTAAAACTATTTTTTATTATAGTACACCACATATTTTACCTAGCTATATAGCCATAGGGTAGATAGCGTATTGCGTGTTAATACAGCAGAATAAGGTAATTCCTCTCGGAATGAGTAGATCATAGTTATCACCGCTGAGTGAGTGCGGATTAGGGACACGCCGGAGTGGTACGCCGAACCCTAAGCCACCAGGCTATCACTGCTATTATTAATTACCTGAAAACATGTAAATAATTCACATGTACGATCACGTAGGTCCGATTGTGATTATTATAATATTAAATATTTATAAAACTTCGTCTGAATACAATTCGATACATAAACTATACACTCTAAACATGCAGTAGAATTCGTAACAAAATATAAAAGCGGATAAACAAATAAAATTCGAAAAGGAGAGCTGATAGAAAAAGTATTTCGAAGTGGGAGCCACTCAGAGGCATTGCCGTTAAAATATGGATGAAAAGTTGAATGGCTCGGAGACAGTTTTCGAGCTTGCCACGACGAGATACAACTTCTAAATTGAATCACGTATACGGTTTAAAAGTTAAGCGGTTGCGTTTCACGTTCGAACCGCTTTTTATGTAACAATGGCACGTGATACCTTAACAGCCTCCTTTGTCCTGATATCTATCTTGTTTGCTACTAATCTTTTGGAATTAAGCCGATTTATTGAGCAGTGATATATGCTTGGCAGGAAAAAGATTTACAGAGGAATTTATGTGAACAAATACATACACGTATTGGAGGATTTCGTTCTGTATACCGTTAGTTTTTGTTTATGTACGCATGTTCTCAGTCGCGATATTACGTTGTTACTGCCGAGCGTAAACAGATTACACTACCAGTATTAGCCTACGTCATTTATTTAGTCCCAGAGGTGTAACTTTTATGTCGTACATTAAAAAAGCAATCTTGATAATTTTGGCTGTAGCCAATATGATTTATATTACGAAATTTAAACTATTCCCTTGCCACAGATCGGCACTATAATGGACAACTGTGACAATACGCCGGAAACATTCCGTCAATGCCGTTCCGACAAGGAACATCGACAACATACACCGTATCCGTTCGAATAGACAGTGTGGACAGCCTATACACCATGTTACCAGCAATGCGGATTGTTTTGTAGACCAAATATTCATCGAAAACATTTACATATCCTCCATAAAAACCGCGTTAGGAAAGGAAGTTTTAAGACGTTTTTATATTCGTTTTATTGATTTTTTTTATCAGCAACTAAGTGATTTCGAATTTAGTCTGACTGCTAGGGTCCTGGTTACAAATCCTTGAGGACATTTCTCAAATTACAAAATTATATAGATTTAAAAATGGTGAAGTTGCTACCTCTTCGCGGATTGAAGGCGTGAATGTTACATGTATGTATATACATTTAAATATCACACGCCATAACGTAGAAATAAAACATTTTGCGGAAACATGTCCATCTCAGAGATCTCTATAATGCTCTGGAGTCTGTCAGCCCGCATTTGAGCGTCGTGGCAGAACATGGTCAGAACCATATGAGAAGATTCCTGTATTCAACAGGGAAACAATAATAGAGTTAGTGATTATTTTTCTCACCCGGGTTTATAATAAATTACATTTTTGATGAAATAATGCGTTGACAAGTTTCGAAAATATTTTTCTTTTAAAATAATTAAGTAATAATACTTCCATGTCGCTTCCGGTGAACGTCATGGACTACACATAAATCCAACTACAAATATTCATCTTCGAGCAGTGAAAACAATTCATCACTCGTATATCTGCCCGACCGGAAATCAAACCCGGTTGCCTCCAGCGCCACCGACATGGTGACCATTGTGTCCGACCATTTATCAAATAGGAAGATTCATTAAATAAAACTATATATTTCTTTTGTATTAACAAATATACGAGATATATTTGTTATTTTGAAATATATATTATAATGACATGTCTATCACTTCATGCGGATCATGGTGTAACAGTTAACAGTAATTGACAACCCTACGAAGTTGACTCAGCCCTAAGATATAACACGAATATAATAATTAAAAATTTAATTTCTATACCATCGCCGACAAACAGACAACGTGCCACCTCACGTGGTCACCGTCGCTTATGGATTTTTGCAACACCAGAGGCATTGCAAACGTGCTGCCAGCCCTGAAGACCTGTGTTAAATCTATTGCATAAATAGTATATAAAGCGCGAATACATGAAATAACTGATTAATGCTTATATTATAACAATTACCAGATTTTTACCGAGTATGGTAATTCTCGATATGAAAACAGACTATTTTGACGACTAAAATATGTATTATTTCGACACCAGAAAAAAAAGGTTAATATTTTTTGTATTAGTTAAGCAAAGCTGGCAACATTGGCGCAATTTAAATAAAAGTGCCATTTAACGTAGGCAACACCGCGCTTTGTCGTTTTTTATTAATTTGTTCGTCAGCTGCCTAATGAAAATAACAACTGTTTTGTGCGGATATACAGTCTAACGCAATTATGTTTCCGACTGAATAACTAGTAAAACGAACACATTCTTTGTTCAAAAACTTTAACAGATAAATAATAGCACCTGATTGTGAATTAAAAATCATCAACTAATTAAATTACTTGTATCCGTTTCAGGTGGAAGTTGCACTAACCAAAACGAAGCGGTTTCCTCCGTCGCTTCTAATTCGGTCGGCCGAGTGGAATATCTGTCTGCGTCTATGTTTCCCGAGAAGTATAATATAACCTGGGCCTCTTGGCCTAAACCTGAATAGGCATTTACTAGGCAAGCAACTGTTTTGGCCTATAACGTCGCTAAGTTATAGGCCACAACATTGCCTTCCATCAGGCGAGGCTCGCGAGACTAGTCATAAATTAGTCTGTACTGAAGAATAATATAATCTTTTTTTCAAATCAGAGCCAAAATTTGGCTCTGTGGCCTCAAAGCCTTGTTATAAACCCCGTATTGAACAATGGAACAATAACAGCTGTTAAAAGGGATGGTGAAGTTAGTGTTAATGATTATAACGGTGATAGCAGTGGCGATAATGATCTCACTCAATGATGTCATGACATATGATGATAATGACATATGATGATAACATATAGTGCAATCATTGAATAAATTTTCAACTTAGCACTTACTATAAGATAACAGACTCCGTTGAAAGTTCAACTTGCACTGAACCATTTAGCTCCCGCCCGCGTGTGTCAGACAGATGCACTGATGTATGAAACGATTCAACGAACTGTATACAGCTAGGCACGAAGTTTATAGACTCAAATACACTTTTATACAAAGAACTGTAATTAGTGATTAAATTGCACATTATTATAATTATCATAGCATCACTCTGGATCCCTTGCCAGTTAGGCGGGGAGCATGTTATACCAAATACATATATCTTTGAAGAACTGCAGTGATTCTTACAAGTTAAACTAAAGAAACTTAAAAATACACAATTGTAAAGAAATAAATAGCACCAATTAAAACACGAAACGTTGTTAGAAAAAATTAATCGGCGTATAAAACGTGGTGCTCGATCTTCCAAATGAGAGTTTGATTAAATTAACGACAGCAATCTGGGCGATAGCCGACACTAATTGGTTCGGTAGCAGAAAAAGATTCAATGCTTAATGCGGCGAATTGATCAAACGTCACTTACACCCCCCACGCTGCTATTTCTTCAAGTATTATGCTTTTTGATGTTCTCATTATAATTACATCATTTAGCGTTTCACAGAATCTATTGTGTGACGACCGCCTCTTACTTTATATTTAGATTCAAAACACACGCAAACTTAACTCTGCAATCGTTCAATGTTTTGCTTGACTTTATTTTATGATATTTTCTTTATACTTTTACGTATACAATATGGCACTCATCACTGAAAATTCAGCGCTTCAAAGTACACGAACTGGAAAATCAGCAAGTTCGTCGGCGACACGAATCGATGATCCACAGAAGTCAGTCTGAGAATTTTGTATTCGGATAGCACATAAATGCTTAACAGTGGAAAGAAACTATTGAAATCAAACCCATAACTTAACTGACATACCACTCGGACATTTGTGCGTCGTTTATACCTAGGTCAAAAACAAAACTCTACATTTATTTTTCCAAATTTTATCCTGCTAATATTCGAATTTGAAAACCTGAAATTCACGCGATATTGTTAAGCGGAACACTGTAATTAACCTTCAATTACATTGAGTAACTATATTCTGCACTATGTAGACTACTCGGAAAATACATATTGTAGTACTATGTCAAAGTATGAGGACTATGATGTGTAAAGTGTATCCATGGTATGAGAAAAGGTGAACGGAACACACTACCCGCTTTTACTTCAGTATCGAGTTTCACCCCTATGCATTGTTTGCACTAAGTGCTGGAGCATTCACACCACAAGAGAATATAAGATAAAGGAAGATAAAACATAAAAAGTAGTCAAAGAACTTTAGCACACACGGAATTTTCTTACGCTAATTAATTATTAAAAGTACTAACGTAACATCACACCTGTAATCCTCGTAGAGATAGGCACTATGGAATAGATGGTGAGTCTGTTGCCATACACCAGATACATATTATCTAGAATATGAGCCACTATGAAAAATCTAATTTAGAAAAATCTGATACTGACATAACATATTATACATACATATGTATAATAATCGTGCTGATGTATTTATAAAATTTAATGAACAGTTTACATACCTACGGGTACATTAGATTTCCTTTACTATACATCTACATTATTTCATCATATTAATGGTGTATTCTCATGTGTTATATTATTACTAAATATTTATATTACGAGTAAATCTTTGAATGCCCCCTTCAATAAGGCTATAATGTTTATAAGAAAGTTTATACGAAACATTTTGTTACACATGCATTACATTATAAGCTCATGGTTTACATCATATACAATAATAAACTGCAACTCACATATCAAAATTGAACATTTGAAAAGAAAATAACGCCGTAAAATGAAATATTGTTACGATGAAGACGTAACCATAAAAGATATTACAGATTGTGGATCGTTCTAGTTGACTCCTAAAATATCCCATTTCACGTCCCGAGCGTGACTTTTGATACAGAGCGAGCGACGTAAGCCTATTTATTTTCAGTCTACGATGTCATACAATGCTCGGAGGATCGATACCACTTTGTATAATGAACAATATTTTAACACTGAATTCATTAAATGGCATTTAAATGGAATTGAAATAGTTTTGATTGGATTGAGTTCTAACGTAAATTTTACGTAATAGGCTAGTTAAAAAAAATCGGCAAGTATTTGAATAAGCGTATCACTAAAATAAAAATGATAATGAATTAACGAGTGTGGCTGAACATTTTCTGCGTATAATTTAATTTGGACCAGCTCCAGCCTCCACGGACAAATAATTTAAATGGCACGGAAGTTTAAGCTGAAATAAAGTATTAAAACGAGTTTTATGGAGGTCACTTATTTTGAATGATAGCTGAGCTTAACCACTTACAGCATTAATTTCCTTTATGAATTGCCTCGTTTCTGTACCGCGTATTATGGCCGCAGTACTGGATGCCCATAGCGAGTTCTGTAAATCCCGTTCGGCAAGAGGGCTGGGCGGCAGATTTCATCTTACATACCATTACGCAAATCGAAAGAAGCCAGTTTGTCGAACAAACCAACGTTACAAAGTAGCGCTTGTTCGAATATAAACAATGCGGACGTTGAATAGAAGTTAACGAAAAGCGGAGCGTTGAATTGAAAAGCCGCTGCTTGCTGAAAGAAGAAAAAAAATAACCAAGCTTTAAGCGCTGGAAAAGTTGGATATAACAGCGCGGGTGCGACTACCACAGAGCATTGTCATCATTCCTTGACACGCAGCAACGGCTGCAACTCCTAACAAACTGCTGAAGTGTTTATCACACGTTCTGCTCTACTCAACCGTACTGTGGACGAGCAAACATTTGTGTATGATGCATTCTATACTGTACCATATATCAAGAACTAAAACGTCCCGTCAAAAACAAACGATACTGGGGTCGCGATTTTTCAGTTTTGAAAAGATAACAAAAATATAACTGTATTAACAACAGTCTGGTTTTATTTTAATAAAACTTTATAATAACAAAATGTCTATATTTTATGATGTGTATAATATTCATATATTCGCATACTTTTATTACTTTCTTTTCAAAGTACACACTAAATGTCTTAAAAAAATCATTTTTATTCCCTACACTGCTGAAAAAGAGCTCTATAAAGGCCACTTTAAATACCATACATACATAATTTCTTCTATATAGTTTTTTTATTTTAATTGAGAACAAAATTGATAAATAAAATAACAATAAAGTGTGCAACAGAAAAGGAAACAAATTTTAGATTTTAGTGTGAAAATTACTAAAGATGTTCACAGTTGTTGGAAGTGGTGAAGATTCAAGGGAATTTATATTTGATGGAGACATAAAGAGTCCATTTGTAGCGGCGCGGCGAGGGTCCCTTGTTTATTGCCGACACTCAACATGACCGCTAAGACTCGTGGCAACCGAACGAGAGATGTATACAAGTATTCCGCTCGTTTCCGCCTGTAACATAATTTCAGATATGAAATAAAATTCGATATTAAATGTTTAGATACCAAATATTTTTCAATAATTTTTTGATTTAGTTTTATATGGAAAAGAAATTGCTTACGTATGAAGCGTTGATTTAAAAAAAAATTGTTTGTTTTTAAAAAGATCGTTTGTTTAAAAAAAAGATGAAAGTTCAAAATAAAAATAAAGAGAGCTAGGTACATATCCGTATTCAGAAATAGAATGTAAAAGAATTTGCATTCATATAATGTGTCGGAGATCTTATCATTATAAATTAATTTACAGATTGGTCGATTGTTCAATATCCCAGGGCGATCCAAATTCCTTCCTTGTATCAAATTTGGTCCACATTGAGAAAGGAAATTGATTTCTAAAGTTAATTTTGAAAAAAGAATCATTTATTTTCAGGTGGTAGAACCTTGTGGTTCGACACCACCACCGCCACACCTACATATTTCTGCTTTATAGCAGCAGTGTTAAGCGCTGCTGTGTTATGGTTTGAAGGGTGTGGTAAGGGAGAAATACTTTTTCGAGGCATTCCAACTTAGTCCTCGGGGGTAGCGGCGCATCTGTGGTCGTCCTCAGATAGGAATATAATCTTATCTGGAGTTGATTACAAATGTTTATGGGCGGCAATAGCCACTTACCATCAGGTGGACTGCATGCTCGTCTGTTACCTCCATATTATAAAAAAAATAAGTTGTCATTTCTGCTGCGCTAGTATAATTATTTCCCAAATACGTAATAAGAGACCAGTTTTGGATTTTATGGGTAATAAAACATAAATAATAATTCACAGATGTGGACCTCTCCTAGGTATTTCAGGTTCTTGGATTTTAAACCATTTGTTAAAACTATCGCAGACCTGGTTTTATATTTGAATGAGTCACTGCACCAAGGCTCGGCTGAATTGACCAAATAAGCCTGACGACACTGGCTAATAGTCTAGACGGAAATCTCCAAAGTCGGCGTGTTTGTATAGATAGATGTTTTCTAAAGATAAATATATTAGCCCTCGTTGCCCTTTGCCTACCTCGAAACGGACCTGTGACGATAAAATAATATTTTCAACAAACATGCGCATAAAAGAATAAATCTTGAAAATTATTTAATTTCAAACCAGTAATTGACATCAGTGGTATAACTACATACAATCTAGTTTTCCATCAGGGTAAATACACCAATAGCTCGAGGCACTCCGATGACTCCCGAGTATCGGATTTTCACTAAAGTCCGTACAAACTGGATCTAACCGCCCTTTTATATATATTTTCATCAGATACGATTTTCAATAGAATCGCACAGATACTTATTTTATATTAGAGATCTTGGAACGATCTGTATATACCTGTAGCCCAACTATTCATATGTTTATTTATAAAACTTTCTATAATTTAATATATAAAAATTAAATTTTAAAGATAATGAATGACCACGTTTCTCTTAATGCACTTCTTCTGCATTGCACATGTTGTGTTGTAGAAAGGTAAATGTCGATAAAGAGCGAGAAATTTTAGAGAAAAGTTCTTGTAATTGAATTTACAAGAAGGTATTGACTTCTTGTGGTATATAAGACTTTTTCACTTAAAAATCTAAAAGTGACAAGAGGAAAGTTCTACCTCTCATAATGTAGATATTTCTGCATAAACGTAATACAAATTTTAAATATGTTGAACTTATTTATTTATTTCTCAAAAAGGGACACAGAGTAGTCACTCCCACTTCTCCTCAGATATTTTACGAGTATGCAGGACCTAACACGAGGCGTGTAATCCCTGAAGAGGTAGACAGAATAGGTGGTGAGCCTATAGCAATATACCGGGCACTAATCTATACCCTGAACCACTGCCACAAATTTAAACCAGGAATTCCAATTAGAAAAATTTAATAGTACCCTACCTCTCAATCGGCAGTCGCGCTTCCAGCCACACAACCAACGAGGCAGCCTTTTGATCGTGATATCATACATGTCATATTATACGTGTCAAACAAGCACAGTTCACAAGAAAATCATAATTAGTAAGCGAGGGACATGTAGGCGTCATTAAAGTCAATGTAATAAAAAATTAAAGAATAGTAAAAGTATTTTAATCGGTCACAAGTATGAAATTAATCGAACACTGGGAACCCAGTGTTCGACATTGACAAATCCCCTCTCAGCACCGAACTATACAAGTAATATCCTCCTCGATTCTTCATCTTATTCATTATGCTTCTGCCCTCTGTCACCCGATCACGTGCCTCGACGGCACTAGACCTTTTTTATACGATGTTTCTAGCTCTGATTGAACGCTAACATCAATAGCTAATAAACAAAAGATAGTACAACATCCACCAATTCGATTTTTAAAACTTAAATAACTTATAATATATCGAAACTTCTTTATTAGATGCATCTCCTCCGACACGGCCGGCGCTTCAGACGTCCTCTTGAGATGGTGGAGGATGAGCATTATTATCAGTCCAAAAGCAATCTAATACCACTCCCTTCGACATGTAATATAATGATAGTCTTAGCTTTAAATATATATACCAAATAACCTGCAATGAATCGTATCTACCCTTTGGGTCTTTGACTTCACAACCAAACAGGTGTAGTCATTTTACACAAGCAAAAAAAAACAATATCGATGCTTAGTAAAGCGAAAACACGACATATGGTATATAAAACGAATGAAAAAAGCAATATGTCGCCGGGCGCACATGTTTGCGAACTGGCGTTAAAAACAGACCTATCTCAAAGAGTCTCCTTTTGGAAATCAATTCGTAGTTTAACATACGCGTAACACGAGCGTGCCACTGGTTTTTGTCGGCGCGGCCGCCGCTGACACATGGGCCTAATGCGCAACCTGCACGATTGGGGCTGGGTGATCTATCGTCGCTACCGCTATCAGTGGAATATTCAATTTAAACGATCCTGACTGAGATATGGCTTCCCACACACCCATATGCACACATGTCTCGCTTTGATTGAAATTGTTGTACACAAAAGCCTCAATGGTATAAATATACGTGGATTAATGTCTGACAACGATTTATCGTTTTATAAAAAAATGAGATAGAACAAAATAGTAATATTGATTATTATCATTATTATTTTACTATTACATATATATATATTATCGCCGCGCCAGATCACTCACGGGGTAAGCAGAGACTACAAAAACCATGTTATAGACCTACGTACATGCTTCTTCTACATTCATCACTCATTTATTTAATAATTATTCGTCTCATTTTGTTTACAGGTTTAAATAAAATAACGCAATTGTTATGATATTGCTATTAGCTACCAAGTTAGCTGATTGAAAATTTTGTGACAGCAGCGGCAATTTAGCCGCTCTAACTTTGATTCGAATCGATCGTTCCAGACCAATCGCTTCTGAAGTTATTAAATTATATATTGTGATTACATCCATAACACGTATCTTTAAAGTGATAATGCAAACAGTTTGCAACGTAATAAAGAACGAAGTAAAACGTCGTTATAAATTAATACGAAGCTAACAGAAGAACGAGTCTAGAAACAATAAGCCCCAATCTGAAAAAAAATCTGAATAAAATTAAACACGCTATTTAGCGGAAACTAATATTTATAGTACATTAACCTAACGCGCCATTTGAAAAGTCAACACGGAGTCGTCGAAAGTACTTTTCTTTCATTCTTTCCGGGAGTCCGGAGGGCTCTTAAGACTAAAGGAAATTGACAATGAAGGTAAAGTTTATCTTCCACTGTCAGCCGTTTGAGGGGTCGCGACGTGACCCGGCTGCTTGATTCCATTACGGAACCATGGCCGAACAGACAATAGAAAATTAAAAGTCAAATTTTTACACAGCCAACGACCCGCTTATTCAATCGAATATTTAATATGGCCTCTGTTATAAAAGAACTCTATTTCGCTAAAAGGATAACCAAGAAGCTATAACCTTTGAGGGCACCTCGAATACTTAAGAGCTTTTATTGTGGCGTTTTAGATAGAATAACTTTAATTTTTGTCTACTTCTCTGCTCGTCTGTGGCAAGGTGATGAAGTATTCGTAAGTTCCAAGTCCCTCATTAAATAAAATTTTCCTTCAATGACATTAGTAACATGACAATAATGCAGCGCGTTAGAATATCATAGAGTCAAATAGGTATTTTATCTTAACCCGAATAAATATGTTAGGAAAAATATAATTGAATAGGCGTATGTCAAGCATGACATACATTTTAGTAAAAATGTATGTTATTTATTAAATCAATGTAAACGAAAGGTAAAAAACTTAGATTCATTAATTTCTCACAGCATTTTATCTTTAAACTGTGTGTCCACGAGCACATACATATCTTATCTTTATATGTTAAGATCGAGTAACAATATTCGAGCGAGGTATCAATTGGTTCCATTTATCTTCCAAATCTATATTAAGGGCCTGTTGGATATCTCAACTTTGATCACGACTTTTAAAAAGGCACCAAATGAATTAAAGATTTTCATCAAAGCAATAAAAAATTCATTGGTTTTCGACTCACCTTTGATGAGTGGTGCGAAGTTAATCTAAGGTTTGTTTTTTTTCTCAGACCTTTTTATTTGGCACCGCCAATTTTGTTATTTATTTTCTATATAAAAAGAACTACATGTTTTCCGTGAATTCATATTCGCTCTTCAGCCTTTATAAATATAAAATCCTAGATTCCTACGTCATTACGAAACTTTTATCAATTATTGTACTATGTTTTTACTTGGCGAATTCCTAAAAATTCAAGTTCAAATTATTTCAAGGTTAACCAAACTAACGCAAGTTTTCAAAATATGTATAATTACGACAAAAACTAACGACTCCTGCTTAATGGTAGCATGATCATGTACAAATTTTATTCTCTTTATTTATTGGTGTAATGTCTTTAAAACTATCCAATATCCTTATTACTCCCGCATTATCTAGATAGTACACAACACCTCCACAAACTCACTCATCTTCAGCTTCAATGTCCACACTAGTCTAATTGTTAACACACGGGCCAAATGTTTGTGAGCAAACTGCAAGTCTAACTGTAACCGATATTGATTTCTACCGGGTATATTATCAATGTAAAACGTAAACAGCCACAATGATTAGTTATAATCTATAAATCTTGTAACCGCTTTTTGTACATATTAGTGTATGAGGCACGTACTTATTTTATTCAGCATAGTCGGTGTTTGACAATACCCAAATACTACAATAACAGTAAAGTTGATTTGACATTCTAAAGCTCTGAACTACAAAATTAAATCGCCTGCCGTCAGAGTTTCCTGATTGGTATAATCCCGGACATTTCGAGGCAGTTTGCCGTTCTAGACGAGCGAATTATGTTTTGGGACACGTCGTCATTTTCGATCAGGCTTGCCGGCTATCGTCTGTTTGGATTCGGCAAAGTCTATTTCGAATTGAATTAATGAAAACAAAAGGTATGTTGTACAACGCAGTATGCAATTATTAACACAAGTTAACGTTACATAACATAACGCCAGTAATTCGCCGAAGAAGTAGGCAGATGTAGGGTTGTGTTTCCATATTCCACCAATTATAGTAATAGAGGATGAGTCAATTCCCTTATACCAGACAAAAACCCAGACTCTAAGCTACTGCTAGGAGTTTTGAGATAGAAAAATCAAATAATACCTGACCGGTCGTGCTTGCAACCACTAGAGCAATTACGCGGTCATTAACAAATAATTGATTGATAGGAATGATTTTTATATGTATCCTTTTTCTACGTAACATCACGCCTGTAATCCCCGAACCCACATTTCACCAATTACGTTTACATTCTACTACGGAATAGGTGGTGAGTCTATTGCCACACACCAGGTGCTTTTCCTGACTAGCCACTACTAGAAAATCTAATTTAGTAAAATTCTATAGTTCCGATAGTCAACTGGGATTTCAAACCCAGAACCTCTCGAACGGCAGTCGTATTTGTAACCAACACGACCACAGAGGCAGTAATTCCATCTTCTACGTTTATAAAAAGGCAGTAGAGTGCAGAAATCAAATTGCAAAAATGCATGTTGTAAAAAAAAAATAGAACGAAAATTCTTAAAATAACACATTTAGCTCTTTATAAGGTTGCTACGTCGCACTCTTTCACATGTAAATAAGCTTGGTGCCTGTTGAGCCACGAATCTCATCACACTCCGCTCTCGCTTGCCGACATGGAACACATTTTAGCTTGCGAATATCATTGAATTCTATAAAATTCAATTTTTATTCTTTTTTTTTATTATACTACCAACTTATACCAAGTTCTTTCGGGAGTAAATAGAGAGTACTGAGTGCTATATAACATAATTATGCTACTATCGATATTTTCTTATTCTGCTTGAGATAATTTTGTAAATAGGTTTTTTTAATTTTGTAAATAGGCAAAATAAGTTTAGTTTACCAGATTTGGCTCAAGGGCTTTATTTCGTTAGTGTGGAGGATATAAAAAGGGTGGCTGAGTAAAAGTTTTAAAACAGTCAAAGAGAACGATTATTAGTGAATTTCGATATAAATAAAATGCCTTTATTAAGTAAGTAAGTAACTTCACGCCTGTAATCCCCGAAGAGGTAGGCAGAGGAATGTAGAACATTCCCACGTTTCACC
>DWFO01001207.1:0-16549 GCA_018246595.1 Mimoniades nurscia nurscia | reverse complement strand
CTTTTTTGTACTAGGTATATTTAAGTACATGTTAATCTAAGTTTTTTTTTAGATTTAAGTATGATAAAGCATACCTTACGTATATTATTGCCGTTTTTATTCAAATTACCCTACTGATTCCAAACTTTTGAACGGTAGTGTATGTACATATTTAGTCACGGGCACAGGTCGTCCCATTTGTAGGGCTACCATGATTTAGACTGACCATATCCGGACATAATAAATCTGTCCTAGATCATAAAATCTCAACTGATGCTTTTAATAGAGCTTAAACTTCATCAAATCGTTGATCAACAAATAACTACTCTGATATTTCAGATATAACGAGGCAGATATCTGTTTTCCACATCAATGTCGAATACACAATGTATTTCGTAGAACCCAAAAGGCTTAAGCTTAATAAGTTTCGTTTTCAATTATCGTTTTCATTGTAATTTAATACCACCTGTACGACACCTGTAGGACATTTTTTGTTTTGTATTTTATTTGGTCAATTATTTTTTTAAGGTTGAGTAAAACTGGTTGACAACTCACCACAACGTTTAAAATTCTATGTGAAAATATCTAGAAAGTTTTTGATAGCACAGTTATGTACCGGTACATATTGCTTATATCTACTAGAGCCCAGAACTGTGTAACATCACGCCTAATATCCCCGTAGAGCAGGGAAGTATCGTACACTCCCACGTTTCACCAGTTACGTTTACGTCTGACTACGGAATATCGAGTGAATGGAATAAGCTATTTAGTACACTTTATGTTAAGATAAATAATAAGTATATAGCAATAAGACTATGTAGTATAAGAAAAATAGCAGTAATAAGATAAATAATTGTACGAACTATTTTGCAAACTGTTAATTGGTCAGCGTGGCAGATAGTGGCACCCTTTTTATTCTGAGCGAAAATCTATGTCTCGATAGTGAAACGATAGGAGGGTTAATGATGATGATGTATGAAGTAATTAAAACAATTTGGACCTAGAAAAATTAGGAATAATCTAAAGACTTATACGTATAACCATCATTAGCCTGTCTCAGCCCACTGCTGGACATATATCCACTCTAATGAGTACTCTTGTTCACGTTCATAGGGCGTTTTTGGGTATAATCTCTGCGCTGGATACGCTGCACCACATAATTTGCTATAGTATAATAGGACTGAGTTATAGTAGGAACGACATATACATAGTAGGACCGAGTTATATTAGGAATGACTTATAGTAGGAAAGACTTATAGTAGGACCGACTTAAAATAGGAATGATTTATAGTAGGACCGAGTTATAGTAGAAACGACTTATAGTAGGACCGAGTTATAGTAGGAACGACTTATAGTAGAACCGAGTTATAGTAGGAACGACTTATAGTAGAACGAACTATGTATTCGTTTTCTCACGCATGGTAGTTCCAGTTTCGGCCAAACTATACTCGCTTAATAAACGTATAGACGCACGAAACTATTCCGCCGCCAGAACCGGTTGCCTGCACGGCCGGCCCGGTCGCCGTACCACCGGCCACCACATGTTGAACGTTTCATCGAATGTCACAGGTCAGATCGGACATGAAAACTTGATAAGTGCCTGCTAACAGTGTGCTTTGATATTTTGTTTCCTCGTAAATGAAGTCAAACGAGCGTGTTTTTGAACGTTAATTGGTTAATATAATTAACACACATAATCTTCTATACTTTTTTTTTACCACGACAACTATTAGTAGCAATAGTTGAAATACTACAGCTTTAATAAAAATTTCATAAATTTTCATTTGTAATGGCACGTCACAAGATAATAACTAAAGGCTAGAAGATATCACGAGTACCTGCGATTTGGAAAATGTGTAAATTATTAAGTATAAATCAACTATTTCATATATGTTTATTAAATTAATGAATTTGCCATCGACCCTTCTCATTCTAAAACCAAACCCTCGTCCAATAGTGAAAGTATAAAACGGTTGATGATGATCAATTTAATTATACCTACATGATTAATTGTGAAATTAATAAAAAAAAAGTTTTTAAATTGCAAATAAGTAAATTATTATCAATCTTTGTCGCTGTTATACTCGTACATAAAAAGTTTATACATTGACAATCTAGTCAATTATAAACTGCGTTTTTATAAACAGAAAAACCAGTACCTAAAATCATTAAAACCAGTAGTTCGAAATTATAATTGTAGTAGGTACAGAAAGAAATAGTGATTTGTCACGCTACACCCAGCTCGCGTCATGATTTAACACACTTAGGATACGGCATTTATACAATTAAATTTTATTAGTTTTAATCAAGAGCCTTCATTTTTAGTGCCCTTTAATAGTCGACTCCCTGTTAGAACATAACTAGTTTAGAATTAACATAGCTTTTTCAACGGCAAATAAATTCATGTGTATCGTTTTATTTCAGTCACGTCCATAACTTTCGTTACACCAATTTGATTGTTTATAACTTTTTAATTAAAATTAAGTATAGAAAATTTATTGCCTTCACCTATCCGAGTTTGAGTGATGTGAAATTTAATTTTAATTAATAGGTACCTGTATGTGTCTTACAAATTTAAATTCCTGTCGTCTTTGAAAATAAACTAGGTGGACACATGTATAGTTAATACGAACCACAATGTTTTTTAATTTTACCACTGACTAACATTGACTGGTGTAGTGACTGACTAATAAATAAACACTTAAAATATAACGCTTCCAATTCTTAATACCGAAACCTCTGGCTCGGTACTTAGGTTCGCTAGCCACTGCACCTACGAACTGTGATGCGTATTATTACACAATATTAAAATGTAACGTAACATACCGAACACAAACAAAAACGAAAAAACATGAATAAAAAGAAATCCCAGCAATGTATACCTACAGTATAAACGTGGAGTAATTGGTCGTTGAGGGGTGAAAAAAAACACTCTTTGAAGTATTAATGATCCTCGAAAATTCATATGGGCCAAGATGAAACCTTTAAAAACGCGATATGAACAATCACATGTCTGTAAAGCGTAAACATCGCGTTGGAAATTACCCGTGTATTTCGAACCAAATACATACACAATGAGCCAAGCGAATGACAGCCGTCCTCCCAAAATGGCCCGTCGCGTGACAGCTGAAGAGGTGTTGGCTGCCACATTGATCTTTTTAGGACGATTACAGATATATTTAGCATTTTGAAAATGGTATTTAATTTTTGATTGTGATTCGTCATCATATATGTAGTAATAAGTAGCAGTTTATAAATATTCGCTCTTAATACTTGGTTGTTAATTTTGTAAATTGAACAAAATATAGAGTAAGATTGAACAAAAGAAATAATGGAAATCGGCGTGGGTGTATGCAGAGAGTGATGAATGCCGAAAAGGCACGTCAATTCTATAAGGATAAGACATTTGACAGTTGGTGCTCTCTGCCTTCCCTGTAAGTGAGGGACCTGTCATGAAAAAGTAACAATAATAATAAAAATAACTATAGCAAAATTATACGTAGGAAATTTTATTCAATTATGAAGTAATACTATTAGTGAGACTACTACAAATCGGGAATCGCTATTGAGAATGACTCATTATAAAAGATCGCTAAATCACGTACATGTAGGTATGTGTGAACTCTAAAACATTTTGTTTCAACATAATATAAATATGTTTTAATATCACTTATATTTAAGTTGTCGGTCTTCAATAACACTCTTTCACCTTAAGTCGTTATCCAAAAGCTAGCATGTGTGCCATCATCGTTACCGATGTTTTTTCGAGTACAGGTGAAGCGCCGAACCCGCATTTAGCCGGCGTTAACCTGTAATCTAAATTCATTTCTCGATCCGACCCACCGGAGCCATATCTCTGTTTTTATTATAGCTTCAAGGCCCATTTGCAGGTTTTTTTATTTGTAACAAATTAGCTATTATTCTCATGACGACCGGATCCCATTATACATCGACAAGGTCCTTTGGTTCGTGTCGATATCAAAGTAATTTTGTCTTATAATGTTTTGAAAGTTTATACCGTCTTGTGGGTTAATGGTTATTGATTGGTCTAACGTAACTTAATTTTTGAAATATGGGGAAAGTATGGCGTTGATTTATAAAAGTTTTAAGCACGTTGCACCACGGACAAATGTAATTAGGTATGTGGCCGTAGTGAACTACGATCTTATTAAATAATTAAAGAATGTAGTAAACTCAATGCCTTGACTTGCGTTTTCGCTGTTATATTATCGGTAACGTAGCAATGGGTACATTTGCAACTTGGGTTGTACGTTTCTTCTGTAAAACGTTTTGTATTAAAATTATTCGCAGCAAAAAGAGTTTCATGTTTTTCAGACCGATGCACGATGGTGAGCTTACATAAACAAGTCTCGATGTCTCGGTGAAAAGTACTAAAGGAAATCTATTGCAGTTGAGTTGACTTAGGTAGTGAAAATATCTCAGTTTATTTTGTTTCCCTTCGAGACCGGTCCGTTGTCTTTATTACGAGGGGTATAGGTTTATTAAATATGTATTAGACGCCGGTCCGTGTCGCACAGAATAGACGGTAAGAACACATGAATTATTTAACCACCGGTGGCCGTAAATAATCGTTTCATGTATGAAATTTATAAACAAGAAGGAAGTGTACGTGGGTCCGTCAATAAAAACTTCAGCTTTGTTGTTTTCTTACCCGTATGCGATCAACCACGAAGCGGTATTAAAATGACATTCAAATTTTTGTATCACTTTGTAAAAATTTTTGTAACGGGCTGACTGTGGACTCCTGTTTAACAGTAGAACAATGTTACAAAACAAAAAGTAACAACACGTCTGTAATCCCCGAAGAGGTAAGCAGAGGAATGTAGTATACTCCCAGGTTTCACCAGTTACGTTTACGTCCTTCTATCGGTGGGTGGCGGTGAGCCTATTGCGATACACTGGGCACATATCCAGACCCCGAGGCACTACTAAAAAATCTAAATTAGAAAAATCCAATAGTGCCTGACACGGGTTCGGGAACGATGCAATCAATTAAATTAAATCAAATACCCGGTTCATTTTCTAATTTAACATACATTTTGTAACTATGATGCACAATATGTTAAATTGTAACGTGCCGGATTTTATGACACGAATAAAACGAAAACTTGGAACAAGATGAGAGAGCAGTGCGTGTCGCCGAGGGTCATTACAGCCCATTACTGAACGATTTCATGCCGTGAGAGACATGACTACCAAAAATTTCACAATCATGGCAGGCTACCCATTTGATCTTTAGCTCTGCTAGTGTCAAAGGAAGTGAGCGTGAGAATAATGAGGTCACATTTTTTTTACGAACGACGCGAGA
Source organism: Mimoniades nurscia nurscia (assembly GCA_018246595.1). Classification (NCBI taxonomy): domain Eukaryota; kingdom Metazoa; phylum Arthropoda; class Insecta; order Lepidoptera; family Hesperiidae; genus Mimoniades; species Mimoniades nurscia. Next base: position 11,241 of record DWFO01001207.1, on the reverse strand, counting down.
CAAACGTTTGAATTAGTAATTCGGCAAAACATATTAGTGCTGTTTGTATTTTCATTTCGTGTGTCCGTCCGACTCCCAAAATATAAATTTGCCTGAGGTATTTTTATCTTCTGTGACAAACCGCGAGGATTTACAGAGAACTACAGCTGTCGAATAAGTTAATTCCGTATCGCTATAGAAGTGATATAATAATACATAATATGTGTAGATTAAATTGAAAGTCACCAAAATAATCATTAGAAATAAACTGGAAATTCGACAGAGTTTTTGACCGTTAATAACACATTTGATCTTTAGTTAGCTAGTTTAAAAACAAGTTGACGTGAGAATAATGAGGTCAGATTTCGTATAAAAGTTACACAGGGCGCTCTGGTACGTGACTTTTCTAAAATAGCGCTCTTTCGATTGCGGTGTATTCTTGCGTCTTCAACTTTTTTCAAGAAAAATATTATTGATGTACCTAGTCTTAATGTTGCATTTTTTCTATCCACTTATATTAAAAGCTGGCTCCCTTAATATCATTTCGCTAGTAAGGACAGGTTGATATTGAATCCCCTAGTTGGAAACCTTGAGAGTACGTTTCTAAGGAATGAGTTAATTGATTAATGCCAACCTATATATAATATATAACAATATCTGCAACACTTATTTTTCTTCAGCTAAATATTTATTTTGATACACAAAAGATACGACAACAGAATTTGCTACTCAGCAACGAAATGTATAACAATAAGAAATGAAACACATTATGTCTTTCAGAAGCGTTTTCTGACCGCAACATATGGCGTACCTCAAAAGTATCAGCAGAGGAAAAATTTCAAGTCTACCGACACAATAGCTATCCTTGTAAAGTAATATACATAATATATCTGTAATGTGTTAGGTAGACGAAGAGAAGCTATTCAGTATTGGGAATAGCAACACATTTGTGAGTTAGGTCTGTGAGTGAGCAGGTATATAATATACATATATGTAATGTGGTTATGTATTGTAATTGTATTATTGTATTGGACATGATATGGTTGGCCCAAAAGCAACGATAATAGCCGAATTAATCAGCCAACCATTTCCCTGATTCCTGTTTTTCTTCAGCTCAAATCAGTCCACAGTTGTGAATAGAGTGGTGTCGACCCGAAAATGTAAAAACAGATAAATTTAACTTTCCTATTTGTGAATTTCTCTAGCATCGAACCTGTAGCGTCTTTTTGTACTTCTGTCAACAGAATTTTCTTAAAGGAAATGGAATAAGACAATTAGTTATTATATACACAGGCATAAAAGTTTCTATATTTATGCTGTTCACCAACAGCAGCACCATCAAGTGAGTATGTAGAGTCTGATTAATGTGTTATCTAACTCTATGAAGTATAATAACTCTATAGCACGTGCTCTATATTCAAATAAACTAAATTTTTACCGCAATTTTCTGTGTAATCTCTTAATTAAACGCTTTTTTTGGAAAGAAATGTAAACGTACTTTAAAACAGCGAGTACGCGTAATTGCGGTCACGATAAAAAAAAACGTATCGAAACTGCTCCCAGTTCAAGATGTCCTTAACTTAGGAGCTAAAGGGCATTTTGAAGAACTCTTTCTGTTAAAACATCTTGTATTCTGGCGATTCAGATAGTTTCCCAGGTAGGGTGTTATAAATTACGTACGTATGTATATTCACATGTGTAAATACAAAACGGGAAATGATATACTGAGGCTTAACGACTACGTCTATTGTACGTTGACCCTGTGAAAGGGTTCCGGGCTGTTGACGGGGTAAACGTTTGTGTTATTGACAAATATTTAGTTTCAGTCTGGGCATGCGGCCGCGTGAAATTCTCGTACTGCCTGAGTTCGCATATAAATACGCGTATCGTGCGTCCTATCAATACAATACTAAAACACTACAGGCACTACTCTACTAAAACTACTGGAATTTTAACCAAAGTCTAACCTATCTGCTGGTATCTGAATATATATTTAGTTGGTTATATCAAATGATTAAAACTACATATTAAACGAAGAAGATAAATCGGTCAATTTATCAAATTAATATATACTTAACAGTCACGGAATAGTTTCGCTCAATTCCATTTTTAACCTTTTTTTTCCTAATGCGCACCGGTTCCGCAACGCTTTTTATTGGCGTATCGAATGTTATTACATTTTTTACTTACGAGTAATAACAACAAAAAACATTAGCGATTCATTGCTAATTTGAATGGTTCTTTAAACAAAGCTGACACTGAAAACGGCAGGAATGCACGACCAATGAGAACCGGTGGCAAATGTGGGGCGTGGTTTCTTTTTAAAAGTTCGTCAAGAAATACGCCGCTATACAATCTCTTAGAGACTAAATGAGAAATAATTAACGTATTTAAGCTTAAGCAGTAAATTTCCTTTCATTAAGCTGCGCGGTTTTTTTTTAAATTAAAAGAAACCGGCATCAGCGCTGTGCGTAAATTGTGCTGAGTTTATAGCCAATACGGCCACGGTACCGAACATATTACAGGTTTATCGTTTATAGTACATGTAACCAATCTAAGAAGATGTTGTAGGCGAGATTAGATACTCATTACTTGATACTTTAATAAAAAAAAGAGTCGGGAATTGCGAGTAGGGGCTCCAGTTTCAACTAAATATGATTAACTATAAACTAAACTAGTTTTATTAATTAATATAAAGAAAACCGCTGGCTATCGTGTTTATAATTATATGATTAGTTTTTAAGATCTATACTATATTGCTGTATATAGTTTTTTGTGGCAATATATGTTTATTATTATTATACATATTTTAAATACAAGGCCTTCCTTATATTCTGACAACGGGAACGATTTGTAGTATGTATAATTAGTTGTAGGCTATAATAATTAGCGAATAAGACGATAGCCCCGGTTTTTCACTTCCCTTTATAAAAAAAATATCATAATTTATAATATTCCTGAGAAAAACTGTTACAATTATTTTCAAACTACCTATATTTTACTTACTTGATTTAGTTTCAAATGATGTCTGCTAATGACACTTCACAACACCTTACTATACACTACTTAGTACATTCAATTACTTAAATAAAATATTGTTATTTGTAAGATTGCTTCGCTCTTATCGTAACTCATTTAATCAAGAAATAGATACACAATTCATATGAACATAGTACGAGTCAACTCTCAAGTGACATGAATCAGTGTGGACGAAACTTTACAGTAAAGTAACATTCTCGCCTTCGTCTCGCTAGAATCGGAATGTCCGTTAAAATTTCAAAACGTGTCTCTACTTCACTGTAACTTACGATAGAACCAGCCTTCCGTAGAGCCAAATTAGATATTAAAATGCAAATTGGTATGATTCATCTGTTCAATAGTGTACTCTTTACGACCTACAATTACCACACCCCCTGCACTTTAAATTAATTTTTAAATACAGTGAATCGGTATAAAACGTGTTATTGAAGCCAGGCAATTCTCCGTGGTACACGTTTCTTTTTATTCTTGTTACACCTGGGGCCATGACTACAGGAACTAAGAAAGAATTGATACTCTTAATTACCTATATAATTAGGTTAAATAAATTCGTGAATCTAAGAACCACCAAGGTAACTATACATATTTGGTAGAAATACCAGTAAGCAACTATTTTGGAGTGATTTGAAGTGTTTTTAATGGCAACGCTACGATGCGGGGTGTTCCAATGTAGGCCTATTTCCGACAGTTAAACCTAATGTAGTTGCCAAAGAATAGATAGCGAAATAAAAGGAATCCTTATTAATTTACTTACAGGTGTTTTTGAATACTTTAATGCGACTGATAAACTAATCAAGTAAAAAAGGACGATGTATTCCATTAGTTAAACATATTAAAAACACCTGCCTCTACGACCTTTTTATTGCATTTAAGTCATTATGTATTTATGTAGATTACATTACCCGTCACGATACATTAATCCTGTACTTACAAATTCGACGTCTTTGTTAAATTGATTTTTAACATTTTAATGATCCAGTGTCAGAAAGTGAAATTAACTTCGGGAGTGGATAATATCTTTAGGACGTGACTGAATATTAAAGTTTAATTGGCTGATGAAGTTTTAAGATTTTATGACTAGGTATATATTTCTGGGAGAATTGTGGAACGATTTGAATTTTAGGCATTCGTATTTTTGCAATATAATTCTATCAAAGTATGAAAAATTTAGGAGTATTATGTTAATAGCATAGGTCAAATAGCATAGGTCTAATAAAAAATTGGAGAACTACCGGCGCGCTCAGATTCTTAACCTTAAATTAGTTATGAACAGGAATATTCGTTACAATTCCTAAAGTGTCTCGCTGGCCGTGTTGGTTGCAAGTGCGACTGCCGAACCGGAGGTCCTGGGTTCGATTCCCCGGGTCGGGCACTACTAAATTATCTAATTTAGATTTTCAAGTAAGTATTAGCTCGGAGTCTGGATATGTGCCCGGTGTATGGCAATAGGCTCACCACCTATTCCATTGTGGGACTTAAAAGTAACTGGTTAAACGTGGGAGTGTTATAGGTACATTCCTCTGCCTACCTCTTCGGGGATTACAGGCGTGATGTTACTTTTTTTTACAATTCCTAAAGTATTCTCCCAAAATGACGTTTCCAAATTTACCTCGCAATATCCACCTGCGGCCTACGCGCAAATATCAACTTGACATGTTGTCATAATTATAAAGTGGTTTTATGAACGGTAAAAAATGTTGTTATTAAATACATATGAGTGATATTATGAAAAGACGTATTCCATCGGACAAAATAAATTAATTATCTTTTCGAATGTCAACCTACGCTCACCGCAACTATTTATGGAGTGGCATGCAAGCAATAATTTATTTAATATGCAGTCAGCCCATTAAAAAGCATTCAGTCTCGACACGACCACGAATACATCGAGCTAGGTGTATAAAACACTTCCTCCATCGTCTACGAGGAGCAAGTGGGCGAGCTATGTGAACATTTCAATAAGTATCATATTCTATGATTACATGAAATGAAATTCGTCAGCTGCCTAAATGTTAAGGAAGTCACGAATAACAAGGTAATTTTGTGATAAATTTAAAAGTAAGAAATTAAACATTACACTATTCTTATTTACATTTTTAAATTCAAATGCGATTGAGCGCATCGGAACAACATTGATAAATTAACAACATTTATGGTTAATCAGGCACAATCGAATGTTACGTAAGCAAAAGCAGATGTTTCTTAACAAACGTCTCTTTCAAAATATCTGTATCTCTTATGTTCAGTGTCTCAATCAAGTCTAATAATTTGTATGTGTATTGAATTTATCCATTCATCCATCCATCAGCCTCTATGTTTACTGCTAGATCTCCCTTTATACAGCATTTCACCCTCCGCAGAATCATCTAGATTCACTTGCATCCATTCTTTTTAAGATCGCCAGGTCTCCTCAGTTAGAAAGCTATATACAAAATCATTCATAGCTGTCAGTGTGACATGGGTATGAATGGGTCCGCAATGGCCACATTAACAACAAAGAAAAAAGTCAGCGAATAAAACGACAGGTTCACTTTATCGTTTTTGTATAAACGTCTACATAATCGTATATACATAACTTAGCGCGATGAATTGAGCAGGTGGAATTTAATTAAAGCTAAATAAATTTAATTTAACATTTACCGTTCTGAATAATTCATGAATACAAAGGTAACATAAGCGTGGCATCACGCCTGTAATCCCCGAAGATATAGGCAGAGGAGGGCATTATGCTCGCAAGTTTCACCAGTTACGTTTAAGTACCATCATGGAATGGGTGGTGAGCATACTGCCATACACCGAACACAAAACCAGACTCCGAACCATAACTAGGAATTTCGTGTTGCAAAAACCTAACAGTATTCGATTCGGGGATCGAATTCAGAACTTCTCGATCAGTAGTCGCGCTTGCAATGATATGACGAATAAGGAAAGGAATTCATTAGTATATGTAACAAAATACCAACACATTTAAATTCATTGAGATTTCATTTATTTATAAGCTAGTTCCATATCATATATCTTAAGCTCAGTTATTAAAATGAAAGCCTTTTAACAAACCAATGAAAATATAGATTATACAAAAACCTTTCAAATTAAAAAGATAATAACGATAGCCCGACGAAGCTTTTGAACATAGATAACAGTAAATTGAAGCGTGTCCCATTTTGGAGCCATTCAGGCTGACGAAAGAGATGGAAGATTTATCAGTTAAAATTCCCAAAGGCAACGCCTTGTTTTTTTCCGGTGACTAAGCGTAGTCGTGTCCGAACGAAAGTATCGGAGCTGGCGCACGTCGACGGCTTAAGGACAGCCTATACACGATTGTCTAGCTCAATAGTAACGCCATTGTGGGTGTAAAAACACTATTACAGGTTTTTTTATAATCATTTTAGTGTATATCAGTCGTTTGGTTCAAGCGATTGTATGGTTCCAGAGTTGGTTCCAAAAAATTCTAATACAAGTTTTGTTTCATAATTACATATTTAAATATGTATCGCTCGTTGAGCTTAAGCAATTATGAAGAGATATTTTAACAAAATTTCAGTATAAATTATAACATGACAATTTGATTTTGAATTGCTACTAATAATAATTACAAGGCGTCTGTCGCTGCTCGAGTGTGAGACGATGTTAGAATTTATTAATTTTTCAACTTTATATTTCAACATTTATAGCTGCTGTCAAGGTATTTTTGTGTTTTATAAGGAAACATTAAGTCCTTTAACACTTAAACGACACAAGTTTTTCCCTATCCCTGTACGCTGTATATGCTCTTAGGTAGGAAAGCGATTTTACCACGACAAAAGTGTTAAAACTCATTGTCCGCAAGTATACAGGGCGCCTTAGCTTCCCATTTTGCCTTAACGGCGCATTGTTATAATGTTAACACATCATTGTCATGTCAAAGTTTTAAAAAGGTATTAGACGTTAACTGTATGTTAATATCGCCGGTTATGGCTGACGAAACACATGTTGGCGGTGCTATTGTTAAACAGAATGTTAAATTGTATAATACATAACATATTTAAAACGGAATCGATTTACTGATACCATCGACAACGCAATTGGACATTGTAGCTGGGTACATATTATTTACATTCAAAAGAAAGAGCGTTCAAACTATTGTTTTTTTGCTGTTTAACGTGTTGATCTGTTTTAATCCTTGTTCTAGTTATTTTACGTTTTCCGGTTTGTGCGTCCCTGCGGTATACTTTGATCGAAACTGCTAATATGTATAATATGTAGAGTCGTATGGATTTCCATTTGGTTAAAGTACTTTGAACTCTGAAGCTAAGTTGAAGTGTCACGATTGAACGGAGACCGCGTGTCAAAGGAGTGTTTCTCAGAATCACGGCATAAATATTGCCGTAGCTGTTTATGGGAGTCGTGGTACGGGGAAGCGTTTGAAACGAAGGCTAAAAACGGATGGAAACGTTACCTGGTAAAATGTTTATTTGACTTTGTGAAGTCGAATTGTAAGCTCACGTTTATATTTGGTTACCAGGAAGTTACAACCCTAAGAAGGTGAACGACGTCACAATTTGTGTAATGTTAAAATAATTTCGGACACAAAATCGACTTGGGACGGCGGCGACGGCGGCGAAGCAACGAAATTTGCGTTCAAATAGTGATTGAAAGGAAGTAGGGATTGAGGAATTCTCTTTGCAAGTCAGGTTATTTAATAAAACACGGACGCGGTCGAGTTTCGAATTCGGCGCGTTGCACCACTTTTCTGGTATATAAAGTTTCCACGGGGATTCAAAAACTGCTAGTAGGTATATTCTTGTGTCGGGAAACTTTGATCAGTTGGAGTACATACGTCGGTCCACTTTTAACTAAATTGAAGTTGTGATACCTGATGAAAGTGTGTACTTGTGTGAGGCTCACGGGAGCGACCACGCCGCCTGTCTGTGTGCACGCGAGTGGATTGGAATGGACTGACTCTATGACGCGATCTCCAATTTAGATGGACGCCAGTCGCATACGAATCGATGCCATTCCACGTGCTAATTCACAAACCATACACGCGTGTAACGGAAAATAAACTATTTAAATGACTTTTTTAAATAGTTGTTCACATTAGAATTCAGATTGAAGAAAAATTTTTGTTCTAATAAATGTCTGTAGCTTATAATTGCCAGTCAGTTTATATGCCAGCTTTAGTAAATACAGGGATAATATATAAGAACTTCTAAAGGAGCCGAGAATAATGGAAATGCAATAGGTATTGTAAGCTACTTTGGTTTTTCGTGGATGAATATACCCTTATACTAAGCGTACAGTTTATTATTCTGTACTTATATAAAATTACACACATGTACATTACATTCCACATGTATGATCAAATATATAATCTAGTGTACATATAGATATGTAAAAACAATACATTGATCGTTACGTTGACAACAAAACAAAAATAGTTACTTATATTCACGTTCACTTTCATTAAATATATAGAAAAACATTCTTTGAAACATCTACATCGAGTGTATTTTAGATTAGATATTGGTTTCCTAGTTGCTTACCAATGCACAATCTTGAAACCTCCGAGAAAATCTGAGAAGAATTCCTGTAAAACGCAATGCGGTTAAGTTTCATCCAGTACCTACAATTCCCGTGTAAGTTTTCCATCCCGTCAGCGATATTAAACACGTGGAAACTCGGCGTAGCTGGTTTCCGAAAAGGATCATAGTGACAGTATTTAGATTCGATACTTTCTGTATCCCCGCGGCTAAAACGTGTGCTTAATTCCGAAGTCATAAATCAGATCCGCTAACAAAAATAACTCTCTTAATATGAGGCCTTGATCTCTCACCTGTAAACTGGACATGATACAAATATTCCAGTTTTTAGAAGAAAACTAAGAAAACCATGTGTGGAATACTAGGAAACTCCATAAAAATCTCTGAATCCTATGAATTCTGTAATCATATCGTAACATCTTTCTATGCTTCTGCCTTTTTTTACTATGTGCTCTGCCTGCCTCTTGTATAGGTGTTATAACGGTGTAAATTGAGGAGGTAGGGCAACAAGTGGCTTTTAGGCGTCTCGTTCACGATAGCATCGACATTTCTCAAAACTTGTTAGCTATTCGCCACCTCTTCGCCAAATAAACAATTGACGTTGAAATAGAAATGAAAATTGGTGTGCGCATGGGTGTCTTGTGTGTGTGTGTGTGTGTGTGTGTGTGTGTGCGCGTGTACATGTGTGAGTACGATGAGTTTATTTGTTAAGGAATTTAGTTTTATTATTGTTAATATACAATTCTCTACATGTTTCATGTACCAATGACTGAATGCTAAAAAATGCTACTAGACATTAGGTATATTCGCTTTGTTACAACATTGTTCTAAAGATATCACAATAAAAAGCTAAATGAATAAAATAAGTTTGAACGTTATTAAGGCAATATTAACAACATATGTATTTAATTTCATGAAATTTTGCGTACGAAAAATACAAAGTTTAATCCAAATGCCAAATATTAACGTTGAAGATATTTGTAATAACTTCCATACCGATGATTTAAAGCGAATTATAAAGCTTTTTATCACAGTATGTTAAAAGCCTTACAGATACACGCTTATATGTAGTAGATAGACTAAAGATATTGAAGTGAATAAATGACGTTATATAATTCGTGTCGCAGTAAACAAGGCAATAAATAAAAGATCAAGCCGATTGTAGGTATCTCGATATCACTTTGATAACTCGAGAGAGACTTATGTAACTTATTTCCTCTGAAGCGGGAACTGATATTTAGAAGTGTCATTATCATATCTAAAGATAAATCGAGGATACGCTCGCGATGTTACATTTTACATTAATAGATGTGTTTTAATTAATTCAGTATCTATTAGCTTATCTATAAAGATAAGCTGAGTTCATAAACACTGTTCGGATAAAATTATTTCTTGTTCACACTGTATAAATCAGATCGCGCTGTATATTTATCTTGAATGCATTTTAATACACGCTTAGATAGGAGTTCATTTAGTACTTATCGTTATAAATGAATTTTAAAGCATATGCAAAGAAACTATAATTATATTCCAAGAAATATTTACTGGTGCATTGGTTAGCTGAGAAATAATCGGGAGTATTGAGCCGTGGTCTCAATATCCAACTAACACAAATAATGTTCCTGGGATGAGCAAAATCATTTATTCTTCTGATAAAAAAAATAAGAACATAACAAATTTATATTTAATTTATCGTCAATATACATAATTATGAATGTAGATATAGTGCATATACATATTTACGTAGATAAAATTTTTACACCTAAACACAGGCCAGGCCTACTTGTGCTCATCAAAAAAGTATTTATTCCGGATGGGAATCGAATATAAAATAAAAGCGCTCGTAATAAAAATCATCACTGTATGAGTATTATCACAACGACACTACATGGAGTACTTCCACTAAAATGTAGTGACTCTTGGTTATAACAGTTTAATCACACATTAGAGTTTATATATTGTATTGGAACAGTTTATCGCATTGTAAACCAGCAATGTATCACATCAACTTGTTATCTATCGCTCGTTCTGTTCGGGTCAGCTTTGTACGTGGTACAACTAATTATCAGTAACACGACAGTTTTCGGTCTGATACAAGAATTAGTCACAAACATTATTCTCATGAACTTCCAGAGTGTAAATACTTCCAATTTACTACTATTGTATGATTTTATTTTATTGTATAATATAAAGTTTAAAATTTGTTAAAAGCTGGTAAAATTCAGGAAGGTGATATCTGAAACTTTGTAGAAAGATATATACAAGATACTCAGAGATATTCAAAACTAGTCCAGTTATAAAAAACTTAAAGTAATGCACAATTTAATCGTTAATGTAAATACTAACGAAACATTCCATAGTAAGAGTCCTAGTTGGATATAGGTAATAGTCCAATTTCATTTGCAAATACCAGGAGACAAAATCAATTTAGCGAAATCCGCGAAAAAACGACGCACGAGGCACATCCACAGGGGGACGTCGAGCTGTTGTAATAAAAAGATAAATCCGAAACGAGAGCTTACATAAATTGATTTCTTTGTTAACCGCTCAAAGTATCTAATCCGCCGGGTAAGGGATTGTGGCAACAGGCAGGCAAATGCAAGGCATAAGCCCATGAGGCTGCGAAATTAGTAGAGCCACGTTACACCCCGCCCCCACCCAGCCATGTACCCCCCCCCCCCCTCCCCAGCACTAGCACGAA
>DWFO01001206.1:0-16557 GCA_018246595.1 Mimoniades nurscia nurscia | reverse complement strand
ATTTTTGTTAGTGCCCGCTCCGGGAATCGAACCCAGGACCTTGCGATCGGCAGTCGCACTTGCAACCAACACGACCAACGAGGTAGTCAAAGGCAATTTATATAAACATGTTTAGAGTTTAATTTAAATGTAATGCGGCCGGCCTTGCGCAGCTGACGTCCTGGCTGCGGACGAGCCGCAGCGTAGGCGGCTGAGAGGTCGCACTCTGCGTACCCTAACCCGTAGCCCAGCGTGGGGATTACGGTCACAATCCCCTGAGGGGAAGTCGACGTCCAGCAATAGATGTAAAACAGGATGATGATATTCTTAGAAGTTACATTTAGAAGAAGATTAAGTAATATTAGAGTACAATTACACAATACACACATTACATTAAAAAAAGAATTAAATGTTTCATTGACATTTTGTTAATATATGCAAGTGTCTATCTTGGCTAAGTTTGAAATATTTGCCAGACATATTATATGTATATGAAAAGAATTTCTAACCTATATGATGTGGTCTCCTATGAAATAGAAGTGGTCGTTTGAAGACCACAGTAATGCGCGAGTAGGTACTACTCATGTAGATGATCCACGGGGACGAGTGTCAATTTCCATTCATGAATATTTAAATGATTGCCAATGATGCGAAATGTATTCGAAGGTCCCCGTGAAGATAGAACACCATGGATTGCGGCTCGTTTCGAATATTTATGAATATTATAACATCGGAAACGTTTATGTTAAACACTCGAATCACAGATTCATTGAAGTATAACTTTTTAGGCGCGTTCGTTCGGAAGAAACTCAACGGTTTTGTAACGGAAGTTGCCACGGGAGACTTACGATTTTATTTTTACAATCCATTTCTTTCGTGACGGCAATTACCCATAGATATGTAAAGTACATTTCAAAATACAAAATTCCGTAATCGTGAATGATTTATTCATCCTTGAAAAGCAACTTAATGAAACCCGTTCCGAAATTATTAATAATAATGATGCTTCCTTATTTTATATAAATAAGCACAATGTACTCATAAATCATATATACATACAAAAAATAGTAATATGTTATAAAATACAAAACAGATTAATTTCCGAAATATTTGTTTACTGCATATCTGTGGTTGATTGCTGTTGAAAGTAAAAAAAATATTTATGTATAATATACTCGATTATAACGTAACATCACGCCTGTTATTACCGAAGAAGTAGACAGACGAGTGTAGAACACTCCCACCTTTTACCAGTTAGGTTTCCGTCCCACTATAGAACTTGAGGTGAACCTACTACCATGCACCACTCATACATCCAGACTGAGCCACTACTAGAAAATCTAAATTATAAAAACATTTATAGTGCCTATCTCGCGAATTGAACCCAGGGACCTTCCAATCCGCAGTCGCACTTGCAACCAACACAACCAAGGAGGCAGTACTCGATTATATTTTTAAATTTTCTTTTATATACACATACCTACACTTGTGAAAAGTACCTCATTTCAAATATTATACAGCTATATCTAATATATACTCGTAGATCCAAGTTTCCACCTCCGTAGATGATGCACTCGCGCGATCCTTGACCCGGTTCGCTGGCGCCTCTGAAGGGTGAATAAAATTCCTCTTAAAGTAATTTTTCCCATAAATTTACACAAGCACCGTTCATGGTTTATCACAATATCTATGTTATGAAAAACTAGCGTGAAATAAGTTTTTTACTGGACTACCTGAGGTGCGTAAAATGACATAACATTTGTTTTTGGAAAACTTATATCATTTTGAACTTCATGGTTTCATGGTCTGATTTTTTAAACTACACCAGTTTAATTAACGCGTCACTTTGGGTACAGTTTCATGTTTAGCTCACATAGGTTTATCTGCGCTTATATCTACAATAAACAGCTGATTTTTGTGGACCCTAATGTAAACATTATATAGCAAGCTTTATATACATAAGCACGATACGCGCCGGGCGTGTCTTAATTCAATGTTTGCACAAATTACATCATTTCATATCTGCTAAAATTTTCCTCCACCATTTCATTTCTACATTTGATGTGATATAAATTGGCCTTAATAATTCAAGCGCCCTTAGTGGAGCCGGGGTTCAACAATCAGATGCCCTCCTGCCCACGCGCCCCGCACCCCGCATCCCGCGTTCCACCCCTCTCACTTTGATATAACAACAACGGTAATGGTAAACTTCCGTGTGTCTTACCAGATGCTTTTACTAATGGAAAGTGGAAATTTTTCTTTTTGGATCCTGTATTGAGTTGATATGTGAATACATTCATTTCGAGCGTAGTCACAATTCTAGACCACAAGAAGAGTAAAGAAAAATATCAGGTCGGCAAGGATAGAGATTTTTGGAACTTCATACTGTCTACGTACCTCGTAAAGAACCTCGCGTGATAATATAAGGTTACTGAAAAGCCACAGAACTCACTGAAAACTTACCTTACATATTAACAGCCCACAGACATATGTATATACGAGTAACTATTTAATTACAATGATCATTAACGTCTTTGTACAGTTCACTAATGCCATCTATGACTGCACTGGATAAACATTAACAACAACTCTTTTTATCGGGCAACTATTAGCTACGAGTCCCGTTTACAAAATGTTCAGTTCAGTTTAAATGTACATTCATATATTATACAGTTGGTTTAAAGACCCAATAAATATTTCTTAAGACCCAATAAATAATTCTTCTTTCTATAAAAACTGATCATGTCCTCGACAAAAGATGAAATCGAAACGGTAATTGTGAGGTCGTGGTTCTCCAAATTCTCTTGCGTGAGTCGCGCGCGTCAATGCTAACAATTATAAGTATTGCGTGTTTCACACTCTAGAAAAAAATTCGATTGCCGTTGATGTTTAATTACACGTATAATTTATTAATATAATGTTATTTTTAGTACTCCTTTTTATATGGTTCAGAAAGCTTATTTGTTTCTTTCTTAATAGTTGCAACATTCCTAGCTAGATGGTCTATTTCAATTGTCTATGTAATATTATAGTATCGTACAGTACGAGCCGAAATAAATGTTAGAATCATCATTTTTTTTCAATTTCTCGCATCTGTGGACAATGGTCCCCGTGTATGTGCCTCCTCCAAAACTGCTTACATAAGACATCCTGTTCTGTCCGCTCGACCGATTGCTACAAATTGCGGATTTCGATTGACATCTGCGGGAGTGTACGGGCTCAGGAGGGCGCCCAATGTATAGTTTTATTGAATAGATCGGCGAAATTGATATAGTAGTCATTAATCTTTCTTAAAATATAAGCATCGATATTTATTACGTTGTGTCGAAAGTAACCAAAGGTAGATTATATTGTATTATACATTCAGTAACTGTATAATACTTTTCAGCCTCTTTTTATACTCAAAAACTAATTTGAAATACCGTACCACAAAAGCGCAGTGTACAGTTATATAAAATAGACGGTAAAAATAGGTGGCCATTAAAAATGTATCGCACGGCGCGAATCTAACAAGGAGCTCTCGACTGTAATGTAGTTACTCGGTGCACTGCGTTCATGCGTACACATTAACGTGCTACGAATTTCGTAGCTATTCTACGGGCTCGTAGCCGATTGCACCTCGTTCGCTGTGTAACAAAAGAGAAGGGTCACGAAACGCGAAATATTGTTACTTTCATATCATGTAACACGTGTTTTTATTTATTTTCACAACATTAATGTGGTACGAATTTCGTAGCATATGGTACGTTCTTCTGTAGACGTTTGTATTATTTGTAAAGCTGAGTGTAAGGCAGACGCTCGGATGAAGCAAACATTCCAATGTTTATATTATATTACACATATACGAGTATATAATATTTTCTACAGCTTAATCAATATTAATGTAAGCTAATTCAACATTAAAATATTTAAAGTAAAATAATTCAGTAGTTTTTATTTGTGTAAATATACTTCATAATTAAACCATTTTATCGTACCGCTATACAGGATCTCGTTTCGTAATGAAAGGATTATGGCTATTGTTTGTGAAGCTGACCAAATGCGGGGCATAGGCTCTGATAAGGTAAATGTATCTTAGGATGTAGTACTGGTACCTAGGAACATAGAAACATAAGTGACCCCATTGTACAACGATTTGTTTGCAATAATTATAATTAATAATATCAATATACAATTATATTAATTTTAATTAATAATTATAGTAAGCACGCGACACCGTGACTCCAGGGTTATCCAGTAATACACGCAAAGTTGCGCCAACAACCAACAATGAGATCGCCCTCCATCGGGTATAAACACATTGGATGGGTTACATTAATACCTATTAATACTTTTTCTCGTTGAGACGTCAAACTGTAGTGAGCGATATGGTTATGATTTTTTCAAGTTAAATTAATTTATTTTTTTAAACGCTAGCTTATCACATTACGAAGTAGTAAAAAAGGTATTACTAACTTACGGTCAGTCAGTGTGGGCGAACTTTTACCTCTGCGTATAATTTTTAATGAACTCGTTCGCACGCCCGCGTACACGCCCGGTTTGCTCCAACAATAATTTTCACTCACCATGCAATATATTACCATGATTAATTTATATTCAATTTTACGAGACATTAATGGTTTCTATATTACATATTACATTTTGCTTGCCTCGGTGGTCTAGTTACGCGTGCTGGGTATCCGATCCTGGGTTTGATGCCCGGATCGGATACTATTTAGATTTTTTAATTCGTAATTCCTAGTAATCACTTGGAGTCTGAATTGCCCTCGATATATGGTAATAGGCTGAGCCCTATCCCAGGGACCGTAAAACATAAAGGTAATAAAAAGGTAACATCACTCTTGCAATCCCCGAAGAGGTGGACAGAGGAATAGAGTACTTCTGCCACATGCCATGAGTTACGTTTAATATAACAGATATAAAGTAGGAGTATCACATTCCTCTACTCCTCTGCCTATCCCTTTGAGTATAAATAAAAGTACGTAATTGTGAAGTAAATGCAGGAAATTAAGTTAAGCGAAAAATGTCATTCAATTATCGAGCTATAATCAGTTCTAACGTTTGTTCCATTGTTCCGCTTCAGGCTGTGTTCATCTGAAAAAATGTATCCTAAGAAAGGAGTTTTTCCATTGTGCCGTTGGAATTTAAAAAGCTGAAGCACATCGCATTTTAAAAAGTTATTTAACTTTTTTCTTAGATGCGGATCGCTATTAAAATATACACGACTGCATCTCCGGCAGGGGCTTTTGTTTTCTTTAGAAAGTGCGAAAGATATTATAGTGAGTCTTTAATAATTATATAATTCATTAGCATACTTATGTTTGACATTTTGAATAAGTATTTAAAGATATGCGTGCGGTTTCTCACCTCCTACGCCGTTAATTTTTTTCTTTCCATTAATTTGACAGAATACTTCTTAATTCACTTTCACTTCAATGTTCAGCAATAACATTGCCGTTCGTTTTGGTTCCTAATAGCCCCCTCATTTGGTAAAAGTGGTGAAATCTTCGAAATACCTCTTATGGGCGACGTTATATTGCGAATTACTTGTCAAAGCTCCCATACAAGGCTCTTAATAGATGTAGAACGGTTCCCGGATCACTCTTAGGATGCAGATTAGGAGCTCTCTCAGCAGTCTAATTATCTGAAATTTACAAACTGTCGTACGTAGAGTATGATTCATAACTCAAAGCTTTTGCGACTCGCTGGTCTGTTTTCAAAACAACAGATAAAAAATACTGTACGGCTTATACGTTTTACCGCACAGTCTGGCGAACTATTTCTGTCGTAAGAGGCGCCGCGCTCGCTGGACGCGAGAGCGCTAGTCCAATTACAAGCAGCCACTCTTTATTAGTCAAAGGCTTTGCACAAAACAAGAAATTGGGCACGTTTTAAATCAGACGGTTGTGTAAACAGTGTATATAAACGAGTGAAGCTTTTTTTGAATAGCAATTAGTCCAATGAAACTGCTATTGTCGGTTTGGTCGCAAACGTAAATTGCCCGTATCTTTTTCTTTGAATTCCACTAAAATTAAACAATACTAAATTTGTTGCACATGAATACATATAGTGTATGTACGTGTTATGTACTAACACATGGATGGAGACCACAATTATAAAATTATTTGAATTGTTAGTGCATAGTTATCGCGTTAACAGTCAATTAGAACAAAATAATTAGAGCAGCGGCAGCGTGCGGGATGCGGACCATTGGTCATTTGCGCGTTAATGCTGATATCAGATACTGACGTGTTGAGTGTCAAACACAACACCACTTGACAATATAACGTAATAATAAATTGCTATGTACTATTAGGTAAATTATAATTTCATTGAAAAAAAATTTTTATTCGTTATTGTGGGAAAGCCTGCAAGCAGAAGCTGGATACGCCAAGCCGAAGGAAGGGTGTAATAGCCTATATTTAGCATTGGATTGAGCCAGAATAATGATATAATAATTTTATATTGTATTACAAATTTTATTACAAAGTGTGCAATAAAACCAGAGCACGTACGATGTGGAATTATAAAATAAAATTGACGTAAGGAAAAAAACGTGTTTCGAGAGATTATTTAGAACTAATTAAAATATTTTCTTTTCTTAAGTCTCTGCACTACGCGACGAATTCCGACAATAGACGTAATTATAATTAACAAAACATATTCCATAAAAACTTTCTTATTTCAATAAAGCAGTACACACAATATGCCGAGCAACCTGTACACAATAAAAACTTCATTTTAAGTTCTATCGATGCAACTGCTAAATAAGTCAATGTCATAATAAACAACGTTAACTTACTTCTGTCCGACGGCGCCCGCAACTCTCCGTGTGCAGTGCAGGTAAATTATCTCGGGTTATAAACAGCTATGGTTTATTCCGACGCGGTTTTACCTGAAAAAGCTTCAAAGGAATAGATTGCAAAGTAAAGGCTTCTTGCTTTACAAATAAGTCGCCGCACTGCTCATTGGTTCCGCTTCTTCTACCCGAACCAGTGAACTTAATGAAATTCACATTGAAAAATCGTACTTCACCCTTCTCTTTGAAATGTCCCCCCTACCGCTCTCATTTGCCAACCTCGAGCTTCCCTGCAGCGTGACACTCCAATTAGTTTGAACTATGTTGTAATATTTTGGTGACAGTTTCTTTGAGATAGGAGAGCATATTTGTCAGCTACTAAAATACAGCTTTGCGCAAAGCCGTGGTAATATGTCCGGTGTGAGTATAAAAGGTTGACAGCGACCAAAATGGAAATTGGTCTGCTTGTCAGCTGCCCAATCAGTAGTTTGGAGAGTTGTCTGGCTTTTAGCGTTGCAAAAATAGCGCAAGCCTGAGAATTAAAATGTTAATTACGAACATTTTGCACACCCAGAAATTAGCGTTTAGCCATCTACTTTATGTTTATTCCATAAGAGTATCTCCAGGACAATTATTATGGTCAAAATAATTGAAGTTTTTTTTAATTTAATTCAATTTGAATTTGAACATGCGACATCTTGTGACAATTTATTGAAAGTTATTAACGTTCAGATTGTACAGTCGAACAGTAAAATATCTGACAGCTGATACTTTGAGACAGTTTGTCTCTGGGCGATATTTTTTATTGATTCTCGATTCTCGCATACTAAAGAGTTGCACTGTACCTAGTTCGCTGCATGCTATTTGACGATGAGACCCGTCACTGACGTCACGTACTTTGCGATGTCAGCATCATCACCTTTATCTATTACAGTCCATTGATGGACTTAAGCCTTTCCTGAGGGAATATACCCATAACCCCCACTCTACGGACGCGAGTTTGGGACCGCACAGCACAGCTTCTCACAACGTCCACACCTACTCCAATGTACACATAACATAAGATCACGCCTATATTTCCCTGAAGACCTGGCAGTTAATTATACATCCCGTTAAATCTCTATTCAACGGGCCGATCCTATTGTGGTACGCCCGGCTGTGGAAACTCCGAGCTTCTACTGGGAAATTCAAATACATATAAGTATAGTGTAACAGAAACACAATCAATCATAATAATCTCAAAGAGACCGGAAAAACAGTAACCTCAACGTCGGTGAACCCAGCAATGAAACGTTTTACTTTGTCTCATATCGCATGTGTAATCTATCAATACGGCTCCCTGAGATCTGTGTCGCGCGT
Organism: Mimoniades nurscia nurscia; assembly: GCA_018246595.1. Classification (NCBI taxonomy): domain Eukaryota; kingdom Metazoa; phylum Arthropoda; class Insecta; order Lepidoptera; family Hesperiidae; genus Mimoniades; species Mimoniades nurscia. Next base: position 8,420 of record DWFO01001206.1, on the reverse strand, counting down.
CGCACATCTCCTCGTGTCCATTCAGATAAATGGAACAGCAAAAATAAATGTACAAAACAAAATGGTTTTCCGTTTATTGTTCTAACGGACCTTGTACCTTGGCCGAACATTAGAATGGACATTGCTTTTGTGTTAAAAATTTCAAATGTACATATTATTCGTTTCTCTTTGTTTCACATCCATATTATTTCTGCTGACACGTTTACATTCGCGATATTTTTTTACACGCACGTCAATAGCATCCATTCGAAAAACATATTAGATTAATAATAATACACTAATATCTGTGGAAACGGAGAACGTTCTGGCTCATTTTCCCAGGGCTTACTACACGTGGCGCCCAAGGTCCATGCAATCATAATCACAAAATCATAATCCCCACGCTGGGCATGCGAGTTGGGGATAGCTGAGCATAGCTTCCCGCACCATCTACGTTGCTGCCCAAAGGCTGCCAGGGCATTTAGCTGTGCCTAAGCCTGCTGCGGCGTACCGCGGTCTGCCAGCGACAGGTTTTCTTGCCTATCACGACACCTTGCACTTCAGCACGGGAAATATATTCTTATTCTGTCAGGGACTCGGAGGAGAAGAAGAGAACGGAGGCCCATGCAATAACACTATCATACATCAGGCTGAAGAAACTCATATAATACGGTGTACAGTTAATGAACAACAGTAGGTATATACATATTTACAGATTTTTGATATTTCAGTCCAATGTTAACAAGGTTGGTAACTCACTGCTTTATTTCAACGATCTGATACCAACGATGATATGTTCTCCCTCTTATTTCTCTTCTTTCTTTTTATCTCTCTTCTTTCTTTTATGTCTCTTCTCCCTCTTCTATCGCTTTTCTCATCACTTTTGGGAGTTTCAATTCAATTTCAACAAGATCAGTTGTCTAGTGCGTCATTTTAATGACGTTATACGATCATGATATCCGCTCAAATTTAATTATAAGTAGGAGTTAAGTCCACTTGCAAGCGGGTCCTCGTACCGCACATTTGGCACCAACTTGCTTCATAAGTCATTAGCTTAATTGCCCCGAAGACTGAGATAGCAGGAATTGCATGCAATATTAATGACTCCATTGAACTGGACCGTAGAAAATAAGGTGCACATCCACCACACCTGTATTTTTTCTAAAGGACAGGCAGAAAGTTCAGTATATTTTCACGTCTCACCCGATATGTTAAACGTTCTACCGTGGTATAGTGATAAACCAGCATTTGCCATACATAAGTTAAACGTGGGGTGCCGTACATACAATAACAAAATAATTCATGCCATTTATTATTTTGTTTAATTATTTATTCTTAACCTATACGTAAATTACAAAAGGCGAACTTAATACATAAAGGCATTCTCACCAGTCAACTCAGCTTATGTAAAAGTATAAATGCAGTATATGGAGTAATTACGTTTTAAGAATTGATTTCTATTTTTATTAAATTTCATAAAATATCTCATATCCAACTATACCACCGCACCATGAGGTAATATTGCGTCGGTATCCCAATAGGTTCCGCTACTTATCTTAAAAGCAAAAGACTTTACTTTGTAATATGTATCTGATGTAAGTGGTCGTAAAAATCCCTCCGCAGATAGCAGACCCGGAACGGGCTTTGTTCCAGATAGGCATTGATGTCATCATTTTTATTGCCGGACGACTGTATTTTTTCTGTATCTTCCTTTCAACATCAATTCGTCAAAACAGGACACTCTCTGACGTGTTTCAATTATCGTTACTGCTTTATGGAAATTGGAATGCAAAGATAATAAAGTAACAAGATGTCTAAGTGTTCTACTGCCTTCACAACGGTGATCATGAGTCCTTTGTGGTTAGTAAACGCAAGTGGTGAAACACTCCCAGTGTTACTCTCCTTCGCCTACCGTTTCAAACAAGTGGAATGTTACTCATATGCGGAGTTTAAACTAAGTTATGAAGAAAATAAACGAATGTAACTAGAAACAAAGGGGATTAAAACAAAGCACCTCACCCCTAGCGGACTGTAAACGGTCCTCAGGCTTTGTATTCACAAAACCTTCGAATCAAATATCGCGGAACTTTCGCCTTTCCGCTTTCGAACCTCATAAAGTTCTGTTTGCGAGCAAATCAAGGAATCTTCAGAAATCTTTCTTTATTTTACTGCTTCAATAATCGTATAAATAAAATTTTATTGTAGTCGCTCGGTCGTTTTATTGCCAGCTTTCAATTCATAACTCCGCAACTTCGGTAACGGGGCGCGCGGGTCTCGCGAACACGCTTAACCGTAATGATTGTGTTGTGTTATTAGAGGAAATATGTAGGAAAATATTGTTATCGACGTGATATGTGCTTAAGATAGAACTGTTTACATCCACGACAGTGTACGTACAAATCAAATAAGTTTACGGTTATACTAATAATATGTAGAGAACGTATGAATAAAATTGTTTTATTTAAGAAAATGTCGTAAAAAAATTTCAATGAAGTCATTCATTTTATAACATATTTTATGATAATTGTCCAAGTGGTGTAAACATTTTCACAAATTTTAATTCTTGCAGTTGAATGAGAAAAGTAAACATTATTACATTAACACGCCAGATCCTTTACAGGGTAGGGAGAGGATTTTTACATACGCACGTCGGTTTCAGAGGTATCTGACTCCAGTAAATATGAACTGACAATAGAAAGAGATTAAGTTACAAAACACATAAGTAAACAATTTGGATAATCTAACAGAGGATTGAATGTTGTCGGATAATCGAATAGTCGAATAATCGAAATCGATTCGTGGACAGCGGCCGTCACCTGCTCAGTGGGAAATCGATTTGCCGAAAAGCGATTATCATTAACTCGGCGGCCGCCAGCCGCACCGCTCGCAGCGGACATCGTCACAATGTCCGGACGTTCTGTATTGTGCATGACATTGTTATTTAATGTGAATTGTCGGCACTGGAGGTGTGAACCATCATTGTTTAATCCTTACTGGCGCAAAGTAATTAGATGTAAGAAGTTAGCAGTCAAAGGCCAGCAAGTCCATGACATTATGAGAATTTAAAATTTCCTTTATACATATATACACTTTTGTAAAATTCATACACAGAATGTACTGTGTAACATTTACACTACTGCATTATTAAATTTCCCTTTATGTTAATTAATAGAAACATATTGTACCACATGCGAATAATAGCAAATGAATAATGTAATAAAAAAATTATAATTATACATATAACATTATCAGCAACAGTCTACTACAGTCCATTGCTGGGCATATATAGTCATATACATTTATATAGTCATATACATTTATATATTCATATACATATATATAGTCTAGAGCATGTACATACTATTTCTACTCGTTGTTCAGTCTGTGGATAGGAACGAAGCGCGAGAACATTCGATTAGCCGTCGCGAGATAGAACCGAAAAACAATTTGCTCGATCTTGACATATGTTGAAGGATATCGCACAAAAAACAACGTTACTCGGATCTCATTCTCGCTAGACATTTCGGCTTCCTTCGGGATTTTTTGGTTGTTAAATCTAGTACGACTTCATTTGTTATCATTATTACTATTATGATGTAGAGTTGTTTGAAAATTTAAGGATTTAAGTAACAGGTGGATAACTGTAGCGTATGTAGTTCTGTAGCGCTCGTAGGTCGAAGCAATGTTGGATGTTGTTACTTCGGTGGAGAAACGCTAGTAGTAAATTGCTACGAGCGTGCCCTCACTTTGTAAGGCATCTTAAAACGGCCCAATTCATATCGTTAGGTGAAAATCGTTATATGTACATTATAGGAGGCCTTAGGGTGGTGTAAAAGCGTCCGATATATAGAGCCCTTGAATCAGCTCGTCCCACTGGACCTGCATGTTCCACGTGTCTCTTAATTGCGGGAAATGCCCGGCGGTGGAATAGAATATACCAATATTTAATTTATTCAAATTCAAATTTAATTTATTCAAAATTGGTTCATTAGAACACTTTTTGTATGTCAAAATAAAACTAAACATTTTATTGAATATACTATTTTTAAGCCAGCCATATTGAAGCTCTAATGCATGATAGAAGACAGGTTAAAAATATTTAGTCGGAAAAGTAATAATTTTATCAGCTAACATAACATAGTTCATGGACTTAATTATATTTACATTATTATTGCTGATTACTCGAAACTTATATCTGACATGTTGACAATAATAGTTTATGTTATAATTTAATTTTTATAACCAGGCAAAGGAGAAGGTTCACTTAAAGGCAAAGGTAAATTACAGCGATAGTCCGAGTAGTTAGGACAATTATAGGAGGGCTTGAAAGGTTTACTCTAACGTCGAAGCGGTGGAACGAAGTGGCGGGAAAGCGCAACCACATCAAGTATTTGCAAATCATCAGCGAGCAGAAACTAAATGCTAATACCGTGTTTAATATCCTGCCGGCGGCAATCTACGGAAAGTTTTGGGTTAGATTAGAATGCGAACATTCGGTCATTAGAGTTAGACAATTAAGCGGCGGTTACACACGCTCTAATACATTCATGAAGCCGTAATTACGCGGCCCGCTAATGAGCGCCTTACGTTACCTTCGCACCGTGTTTCGTTTGCGCCATTGATTTTTGTGGCGGGAAAGTGGCGAACAGGCGTGGCGGAGTTGACATTGTTCTACATGGTTTTTGTGGTGACGTAGATGCAAACGGGCGTAATGAAGTTGAACTTGTTTTAATAATAGATTGTAATGGTGAGGAAGCAGCTAACAGGCGTGATGGTGTTGATATTGTTCGCATGCCAAAGTAGTCATATGATATAGAAAGAACGTGACACACGTAACATCACGCTTGTAGTCCCCGATGAGGTAGGCTGAGGTATGTAGAACACTTCCATATTTCACCAGTTACGTTTACATACTATGGAATAGGTTTGCGAGGTGTCGTGGAATAGATGAACCTATTGCCATACACCGGGCACATATCCAGACTCCGAGCCACTACTAGAAAATGTAAATTAGAAAAATTTAATAATGCCCAACCCGTGAATCGAACCTAGGACCTCTCGATCGGCAGTCGCTATTGCAACTAACACGACCAACGAGACAATCGATGTGAATATAAAAATAACAAATAAAATTCAAAAGAGTACGTACTTAAAATACAGTTGCACCCAACGGGCACTTACATTACATGCACATACAGACTCTACATACACGCTTACACAGTCACATTTATCTACACAAACGCTCCAAATGCGCATTCACATGCACACAGTTATGACAAATCAAATGTACACTCGATAACAAACTCGCTTACCGCTCCTCGCATGCAATATGGCATGTGTTGAGAAGTGCTTAGTTCGAGAGTCAGGAGCCGCTGGCGACTCACGAGGACTGGGTGGCTGGGTAACGTGGTAATGGATTGCCTAAGATATGCATTCAAGCGCAGGTCTTGGTAATGTACATTATAATGTATATTGGTAATAAATATACCGTGTAGCTGGAACTCAATTATAATGTATACGATTTTTAACCTTTAACACTAACTTAATTTAATTTTAATTTACTAACTTACTAACATAATTTTCTTAATAACTTAATTAACTTACTTTAACACTTACTTTAATAATAAACTAAAATAACTTTAATAATAACTAACTTACTTTAATAATAACTAAACTAAATAAATTTAATAATTAACTTTAATTAACTTAATCAATAATTAATTAAATTTACAAACTTAATTTTCATATCTTCGTTTTGTATCTAATAATGGCTAGGAGTCACTATATGTGCCCGGTGTGTGGAATCAGAATCACCACCTATTCCATAATACGACGTAAACGTAACTGAAAAACGTGGTAGAGTATTACATTCATCCCCATCCTTCGTGGATTACAGGCGTGAGGTTACATTTAGAAAGTGCTAATACAACGATGTCGTAAAAAGCTTTCGTACGGTATTAGGATGCAGTGGCCAACAAATTGTTAACGGGCTAAATGTTACAATGTGCGGTTTTGCCAGCTGCGGCTTCAATACAATTGATGTGTGGTCGCTCTCCACGTTTTTGTCTGTGATCCGATCGCACGAATTGATTTAAGTGTGGTGAGCGCTGTTTTACATGATTCGCTTGCATACTCAATTAACACAACACCCTGATTTAAATAAAAATATAAGCATATATATATAAGCGTATTGATATAAAAATGACAGTTTGTTCCAATGATTCGGTAAAGATTATGTAAAATAGATACCTATATATGTACAAAAGAAATGTTGATGAATGCAGCTGTTGAGGGAAAATAAAATTCTTAAGTTGTCTTGACAAACAGGTTAGATACTGCCTGAGAAGTATTTGAACCTGGTGTGTGTATGATGAAGGGAGGGTGGAACGTAGAAGAAGCTATTTACGAACCTTCTACGAAACCTTTTACATCAGGTTTGTAAGGACATTTTATCTTAAGTTCCCTTCCTTCTCCATAAATGACTTCGCGAGACGGTGACATAATGATTGCTGTAGCCCTAACTTTCTTATATATTCTGTCTCGTGCCTTAAGGTCCTTATTTTTTCAGTTTTTTCACGAACATGTCATTGCCAAAATGCCAAAATTATATATGTAGTTTCATGTAACAGTTCCAGTTTATGTAACCAAGAAAGTAAGGCATTCTTGGAATTTCCTTAAGTCTTGGGTTTAACAAAAGCAACGCGAAAATATCTGATATATTTTCTATATTAATTTGCCTGCGACGCCGACGCCTAGGACGATGATTTGGCGAGTCGACGCGCTGCAACGACACCATGATATTCATAATAATATGACCAATGTAATGACTCATTCCCTTACCATTGTATATTATTTTTAGTATTCACGTCACATACGTCCTATTATATGATTAATTACATAATCGCATAAGGAAAATTGTTGTGATTTTATGCTAAAATAAATGTTTGCCCTTAAATAAATCGACACGATGTTTTTATTAAAATTTAGCATATTAAGGTATTTAAATATCATCAGTTACATGAAACAGCCTTTTTCAATATGTAATGATGACATAAATATTAAGTTCCATTAATTACTGACTGCCTCATTGGTCGTGTTGGTCGTAAGTTCGAATGCCCATGGGTAGCTCCTGAATACAATTCCCGGGTCTGGTACGACTAAATATTTCCTAATTTATCAATAACATATTTCACACTAGAGTATTTTAAGTACAAACATGGAACTAATCAAAATTTAAACAATTAAGAATGATTAGAAGCACAATAAAACGTTCATTAAAACAATATCACAGTCTTCTTCTTCCATATATTGCGTGATTAATTTTGTAACACGTAACCGCCAACAAATTGTTGCAACAGCACGGATAATGAGAATAAAGTGATTAAACTAATACCTACCAATAATTGATTAAGTATAATCCACGCCATCTATCACAATCGACATCAATAAGGTTCAATCAGGGTTCTTCCAGTAAACAATCCAGAGTTAGTTCGGGGCTTAGTAAACATTTCAATAAATCTTAACAACTTTAGAGTAGACACAGCGACCAGTTACGCGCAGACCACAGTTGCTCATATCTCGAAATACTTGCGCAGTTGACAATCAAGAACATTATTCTAGCCACTGTATACTGTATCTAGCATAAATTCGTATTGGATATTTCAATAAATATTCACACCACTTGGCTACGTAAACGTAAGTCAAAAATCCTTATAACACTACCTGGACATACATATCTACCTATATACCGCATGTCACTAATTACAAAAACCAATGTTTCACCGGTCGTATTCATGACCAGAATTGTGGTTATGTTGCAAATCAAACGCGGTCAACATTCGACGAGTGCCTCCGTTCGCGTTTTGTTTTAATTCACTCAATATTAATGACAATCGGTCGATCTGTCAATTGGATGCGGTTTGACACAATCCGCATCGCCAGCGATCGTGCTGATGGCTAATTTATATCGCGCACTAAATTTATATAGACCGTCATTGCATTAGTTAGTTAGTACGTTCGTGGGTGGTTTCTGTGTAATAAATATTAATAGTATCGACGTTACATAGACTGAGCGGTGTGAGCGGCGACTCGCTGTCCTGACTTCGTATATCGTGACCGTCAATGGCGTACCATCTCCGTGAATTTACTATGGAATTGAAAACACAGTTCGATAGGATTATTTATTTGTTCCTGTACTTACTTAATTCATTAAACTTCTCTCCGGGTAAAAGGCGTGAAGAAGGTCTTTCACTATTTATCCAATCGCCTTAAATAAAAAAATGTATCCAAATTATTTATTAATTCACAATTTTTTAAACTATGCTAAGAATTATACTAACTTAGAGAAATAGTAATTTAGAGAGGGTTGATAACGTAACTTCACGCCTGTAATCCCTGAAGAGGTAGGCAGAGGAATGCAGGACACTCCCACGTTTCACCGG
>DWFO01001205.1:0-16565 GCA_018246595.1 Mimoniades nurscia nurscia | reverse complement strand
AGTGTTCGACCCGGGAATCGAACCCGGGACCTCCCGATCGGCAGTCGCACTTGCAACAAACACGACCAACGAGACAGGCAGGCAAAGAATAGAATAATCTGTAAAAATTGTTCCTCTCTAGCTATGCACTTGCGCAAAAAGTTATTAGTGCATAAAATTCGCTTAGTCTAATGTAAATTATTCTTACAAATTATATGGATAATTGTTCGATCTTCCGTGGAATCGACCTTTTAAAATTACAGTTACATAGATTTCCTTAACAAATTAGCGAACGTTCAACTTCCAACCATTAATTAACCGTTTTAAAAATTATAATAATATTTATAGTTTCGTACGATTTGTATAATTTAATAAAATTCTTCTAAAAGGCGATTGATATTAAGAGACTTTAATTTGGTAGTTGAATATACCTAGTAGAAATATAAAAAAAAACCTCTGCTAAGACGTCAATTACATCGTGTATTTTCTGTTTTTACTTTAAGACTACTCGTACTTATCTTTAGTAATACTTTAAATACGATAATTTGCATGTGAAAATTTAACAAAAATGTTCGCTACTTTTATGAATTATAAGATAAGTACAATTAAGCTTATCAGTCTTAAGTTCATAATGGTGAAACAAATTTAATATCTTATTTATAATATTTTTTATGTTACAGGTAAACTAGCAAACGAAGATGAAGATGTGGCATCGTCAGCATCAACATCTGTTATCAACACTGAAGCACCTACAACGTCCACAACATCCGCTCCAACGCGATCAACACTAAATACGAAAGAAACAACCACAGAAAACTTTAAAGAGATGACAATACCCAATTTGTTGACAGACGCTACAGAATCATCTGGGAAACCTAAGCCTAGATTATTGAACTTAAGTGTAGACGAGTTGCAGAACTTTGCAAATGCTTTGCACAATCAAACAAATCAAAAGGAACCAAAGAAAAGCTTAGTAGACCTCAGCGATGTTAACTTGGATGGTGAAGATGATGACGATCTTCCGAGATTAACGGATAATGATGCCAAACAAAAACACATACCTGATAAATTTTATACCAATTTACAAGAGCCATTTCACCCTCTGCTAGGAACTGACAAAGGTTCGGAGGAAATAGAAATATGTAAAGAAAATGGGATTTCTTATAAGGTACATTTTGTACATTCAAAACCTGTAAACATATTTGAATGATGGCGGACTAACGTTTGTAATTAAAATTACTTTTAATCATTGTAGATAGGAGAACACATAGATCGAGGGTGTGAGGAAACTTGTGAATGTTCGCCGGGTGGTAGCTTCGACTGCAGCCCTCGATGCAAACATCCATACATACGAAAAGGCCGTCGACTGAACGACCCCCTGTGCTTTGAATCGCCAGTTGATGATTGTTGCTCTATTATCGCCTGTGCTACTGGTAATGGTGGTAAGAACTATTCACTACGTTTTCTTCATACCATTTTATTGTTATTACTGCTGTATCATCATTCCAGTTCCTTTACAGAGTAGCTAGTGAGCTCCTAGTGTCAAATATAAAAACTTTAAAAACCTAAAATGCTTCTTCTAAACTTTTAAAGTTACCACTTTTTACATCAATCTATTTCATAATTATATGCAGCGATGGCTATTGCACTATTTATTGGTACTAAAATAGACTTAAATACTAAAATACTAAGTTTTTGGACAGATATGAAGCCAACGACGTTAGAAGTGTGTAGATACGGAAACGACACGCATCCAGTGGGGGCGAAGTGGAACATTGGTTGTGAACAGACGTGCACATGTGAGAGAAACTCTGTAGTTACCTGCAAACCTAGGTAAACGCACTAACAATTATGAATGAATCATCTTACTTTTCGCTTTTTATAAATAAATTAGGAGGTAAGTAGTTGATACAAGTAGATTTACAAAGAATATGTTGTGATCCGTGTCTGATGCAAAAGATAAAATGTATGTTTGTATAAATTTAGGACTATAACTACACATAATAACGTACAAAGACGTACCACTATAACTACACATAATAAGAACCTCAGGACCTAATCTACATAAAATTTAATTTTGAAATACGCCTAATATACGCTTTAAAAAGAAAAACAATATAATTGAAAAGTAAAACAAACACCATAGACTAGATGTCTTTCTTCGCAGGTGTACTCGCCTTCCCCAATCGGACAAGTGCATAAATGTGCAAGATCCGAATGACGAATGCTGCGAGGTGCAAATCTGTGATGTATCCCAAGATGCTCACGAAGAGCCCATAGATAATGTTACCAGCTCCACCACGACTACTACAGAGGTAATACAGCACAGTCTTAATGAAATAGATAGTTACTTTATCTGCTTTAACGTGGTTTGCTATAATGTACCTATACATTTAGCTTCAGTGTTTCTTCGTGTGAACTTCCAAAGTATTGCTTTTTCAAATTTATTGCTTTTGATGGAAATATTGAGTGCCTTAAGTTGAAAACGGAACCAAACTTATACTTCGTAATTAGTGCAGAAACTTAGTCATTATTAACATTAGTCATTATTATGTTGGTTTTTTTAAATTTCTACTCTTGATTTCATTTAAAAATATTTTTCCTATTGATATGTCAGCAAACTCCAAGAGATTTGGATGAACAAATTACTGGACAGAAAGCTCCAGCAAGGCCCCTCGTGTTACTGGAACCTATTGGATCAATCAAAGTGTTACACAACAACAGCGTGCAAGTAAACCTAATACATCTGAATAGTAGTGAAGATCCAGTACATCTTCTTTTAAGCGACGATGGTGGACAGTCCTACAAAGATGTTGAACTTAAATACTCAAATTTAATACTTAATCTTGACGGAGGGAAAGATTATGTATTGAAAACCAAAGAAACTGGTACAAAATTTAATTTTACAATAACTACTTCCGATACTGAAGTAAACGAAGTGCTTGTAGAAGATACGGGAAATGGGACCAAAAGGGGCTGTTATCAAGATGGACATTTTTATACAGTCGGTAAGTATAGTCAAATACTTGTGCGCCATTGATTTTAAAATTGATGTTTTGACTGTTTTTTTACTAGAGTTTTTAGTTTATTTTGAAACTATGTATTTCAGTAAAATTATCTGAAATCTGAGAATTTGTGTAATTTCAATATGACCATTTTATTATTCAAGATATTTGTAACGTAAATTATGGTATGTACATATACATATATAAATTATGTTATGTACATGTAAGTATACTGAATCCATCCACATCATTACCAATGTTATTAGTTTTATGGTTAAGATATTTTTTTACTTTATTAGTTGAGTTCATTGTGATTGTGAAACTATTGTTTTCAGGCGAAGAATTTCACATTGGTTGTACGGAACTATGTGAATGCACAGGTCACGATACTAGAGAATGTGCCCCATTAGTGTGTCCCAACCATGTTGGTTTGGAGTTAGTGTCTAAGGGTTGCGTGCGATGGGAAACGACCCCGCCATCACAACCTCCCAACTGTTGTCCGCGATCAGCGAGGTGTCTTAGCGACGGTACCTGTCATTATAAAGGAGTTGCGTAAGTTAACTGTTCTTATACATACCTATGTACATATTATTTTTATTAAATTAAAAATGTTTTATCAATCACAAACTGTGACAAATCCAGCTATTAATAGATCCAAAAATGCCTTGTGAAACGCGGGATTGTACTTCATTCTTCTTCTCACCTTTTTGGGGGTTACAGGCGTCATGGTTCTTTTTAAAAGTTGTATTTTTATAAACCTTTTTTTCAGAATTCCCAATTGGAGTGAAGTACCACTTTCGCTAACTGGTTGCGAGGAGCATTGCTTTTGTGAAAACGGTGAACTTGACTGCCAAGAAGCCTGCTCTCCTCTGCCCCCTCTTCCACCACAGACTCTTCGCTGTCCCCCTATGCATCGACCTGCTCCAGTCAATATTTCCGACGAGGACTGCTGTAAACAATGGGGTTGCATACCTCACGGTAAGATGGGTGGTATTCTACCATTTAGTATGCATTTAATTGTTATATGCGTATTACGTCATGGCTTGCTTCGGTACATAAATCACACAGCAAAAGCATTTCATGCTAATACATATAATATCATCAGCTATTTCTCATGTGTGCATGCAAGATATTTCATCATTTCTCATACAATTGTAACATTGCACGAAAGTAATGCCATTTCATTCATCAACACTTTGTTATTGCTTACAGCTGGAGAGACAAAAGGATCACCTTTTTTGAAATATAGCATGCCGACCCATAGCAAAGAGCCAATGGTGAACTATGTAACTCCAATAGCACCTATTCTACCAACCTTTACAACTGTAATACCCACCCCACCCATTGCCACAGACAGCACCAAATATTACAAACACCTGGGCAAAATGAAACCCAGTATACCAAAGATTTTAAAAAACGTAATAACAGCTCCTGGCGTTATGTCTAAGAATCCGATGAATTATATGGAATCACACCCAAAATCAGTGCAAACGGTTAACATGACAGTTTTTACACCAGGGGATAATGAATCTCCGTTCAAAACGGTTTTCTCTGATCATGTAGTGAAAAGCAATGATAATTGGGACGTACAGAGTCAGCTAAATGCACATTTAAACCCACCAAATACGTACAAAAGTGCATCGACAAATGACGAATTGTCGGCAACTTTGCACGACGAAAAGCCTATTAATATAATTTTATCTGATAGCGAGATGCACGACTCTTTGCTTAATTCACAAGCAAATCATCCTTTGCAATCGAATTCCTTAAGCCCCCATGATATGTTTGTGAAACAAATGCATGAGAACGTCAAGAAAGTCTCTTTATCGCAAATGAATAATTTGCACTATTTCCTACCGGTTTATGACAAAAAAACAAATAATCAAGTCAACTTTAAACTGGCCGAAAAGGTAGTAGATTCCCCAAAAGAGACGCCAAAATTTTTCGAGCCATATCCTTATAATTACTCCTTTCCCTACTTAGCATCGAAACCAGTACCCGTTCCTTCCAAACATAATAATTTTGCTATTGTAAACGACTTAAACAGAAAACATGTGACTGTATTACGACATAAGGATTTAAAAGGAGCGAGACCAAACGAACATACAAACATTGCATTATGGACGCAGCAAGATGGTAAAACACACGTGCTGACCAAATTGCCTAATCCTTATGAGACTGTATTGCTTAGAGCTTTGCCAATACGGAAGCCCGAAAGTATAACGGCTTCGAGAATACCCAGCAAAAAATATTCACCATTAGAATTTGAACATCTACTAAGCCAGATGGAAGTGGAATCAGAAGTTAATAGAAATCTTGGACGATCAGCAGAAAAAAGCCACGGTACTACCGCGGCAGGTCAGTGATCGTGCCTTGGTGTCGAAAGCTCTTCTTAGTGTAGTAGACAAATGACTGACTGTAAATCACTCTTGTGTTGGACTGACATCATTCTTCTGTTAGAACAGTAGATCAATTAATAAAAAAACCCACTCATCTGGCTCCATTTAACTAACAAAACATAACACATTTTTAGAGGTGCAATTTCCTAAATGTTTTTTAATATATATATCTATACCTATAACCACACACTATCATGATAATCACCAAGCATGAAACCCCTATGTAATATTATACAAAATGTTTTTGTGTATTAAATTATTCTCATATATTCGCAACATATTCAGATCTATTGTAAATGTTTCCAGGTCAACTACCACCAGGTTTTCCCGCAAACGGACCTCGCCCACCTCCTTTCCTTCCAACCGTACCACCCGGCAATCGATACCCCCCGGAAGACATTCCTGAATATCCCGACCATCGGCCCGGTAATACGCTGGATCCATTGGCTGGATTACCTCCTGGTTTGCCTATAACTCCAAGCTACGGGGATGAAAACAAGAAACTGACAGTTATATCTCTACAATCTGATTCTCCCACGAGTGTCAAAATGTTATTTGGATTGCCACCAGTCTTAGTAGGACTACGGGGTAGCGTCGACTTAAGGTTCACTGATTCTGCGTAAGTTGTTTTCTCACGATCTATTACCGAAAAGTAAAAAGGACATATAACTAAGAAGAAGCTATTATAGTTTGGCCAATGATTCTTTAAAATTTTTATGGTTTCAATGTAAACAGTTTAATTTTTTTTATATTCCGGGACACCTCCACACTAGGCCATCTGAGCCCAAAGTAAGCGTGAAGAGAGCTTGTGGAATGGTAACCAAATGGCTGATAAACTACGTATATACGTACAAATATATAGTGAAATACATATTTTTTATTTTTTTTTTATTTTTCACACCCAAACACAGAACAAATACTTGTGCTCATCACACAAATATTTGTTCTGGGTGGGAATCGAATCCACGACCCCCGGCGCAACAGTCAGGTTCACCATATAACCAATGCACCAACGGGCTAAGCATTGTTCCCGTCTATTGATGCAAAACCTTTCCCAATTAAAAAGCCTTTTTTGAGGAAAATTGTATCAAACTGTTACGTCACGTTTTTACAGCGATGAAGACATATCTCACTGGCTGTCACAAGTGTTCGCTCCGGCTGACGAAGTCCTCACAACTCCCCGGTTAGAGTTTCGACTGACGAGTCTGAAACCATCAACAACGTACAAGATCCGTGGAAAATTATTTCTTCATAACTTACCTGTGGAGCCTGAAAGTGATGTATATTCTATACGAACCCAAGACTTGCCGACGGTAAGTAGTATTCACAGTAACATATATTTTGTACACTGTACGTAGAAAATATTATTAACTTAACGTCACACTTGTAATCTAAGAAGAGGTAGGTACAGAAGTGCATTACACTACCACGTCCACCATATATATTTACGTCTCGCCATGGAATAGGCTGTAAGCATATTGTGATACATTTAATACGAATCCAGACTCCGAGCGGCTACTCGAGATTTTTACCAAAATTTCTAAATTAGAAAATCTATAGTACCAAACGCGTGAATTGATCCAAGAACTTTTCGATCGGCAGTCACGCTTGCCTTCAATCGTACCCTACACTACTCGTACCTTTTAAGGGACCTGTCTTGATGATAAAATAATGTGTATGTACAAGCATCTAAGGCTGCATTATGAGAAAGCAAGGCTTTTTGCCTATTATAAAAAATCAACAAAAAACATTGCTATGTACGTAAGTATAACCCTAAGAAACAACTTGCAGACATTCCGCTGTGTTATTTTTAATCAAAATAAATAATTGCGATCACAGCTTCCGCCAGTTGAAGAAAAACGTAGAGAAATCGACAGTAAATTGACGGTAGTGGACGTTAATGACACCACCGCTCACGTCAGTTGGAGACACTTCACGGAAGAGGAATTGCAATTTATAGACGGGATACAGGTCAGGTGAGTTGTTACGAAGCTTAGCATTTTCTTCTGACACACTTTTACTGGAATGAATTATACATACACTATATAAATAGACGAGAAAGGCTGCAGGCAGAAGCTGGATGCGGCGAGCCGAGGACAGGGCGCGATGGAGTTCTTTGGGGGTGCCCTATTTCCTGCAGTGGATTGAGATATCCTTATCCTTATGATGAGCCGATATTTTGGTACAGTAATATTGAAAAATGAAAAGATGGTAGTAACAGTTTGTAGAATATTTATGCTGTACTGTAGAAGATTTTGTGTCTAATACTTATAATATTAAAGGTATTCATGATTATGTAGGATCATGTGACCGATCACATGCAAGATGCGAAGCAACCTTTTGTCTGAGATGTTCTTGGAACATTATGATATGGGGTTTAATTCCATAAACCCATTTGCAACTGTTTTGGTGTTAGATATACTCAAAGGTCACCGTGGTCACTACAAGCAAGTAGGCTGTCTGTCTTTTTGGAAAAAATAAAAAAAAATATAAAAAAGAGACGGATCGAGAAATGTTTGTATATGTTACGTTTTACCTCAAACAAATTAGTCTATATATGTATAATCAAGGTGGATTTCATGCTTTATTCATATCATTCTTTCAGATATCGGCCAATGGGTACTCCAATCTACAGTATGACAGAGCTGCTCCACCACAGCCGATCGACCGCCGAGCTACAGGAGCTGCGACCAGGGAGTCGATACGAAGCATCTCTCGTCTTGATTCCTCCACCGCGAGCAACCACTGAGCTGCTGGATCCCACCAGGATTGAGTTTACCACATCACCGTACAAAGGTAAGGAAGGAAACCAAATAAAAAAAAAGAATATTGTTGTTTATTTTTATTGTATAATTATAACAATAAAATCACAGTAAAGTAATGGAACATTCGAATAGATTGGAAATCCATTCCAACCCCACTCTCTCTAGTCGACCATGCCGAAATAACAAACAATCTGGTACATATTTAATCAGAATATGCCATATTATAAATCTGTCCTATACTTGTCTACTTAAGCCTAATGTAATTTCCAGATCCGTACAATTGGTCGGTGGTAGTGGAAGCACGGTCAGTAGGCTCCGAAGCGGCGGAGCTGTCGTGGCGCGGAGTTCCGTCGCCGACCGAGCGCTGGGTGAGGGTGTACCGCGCGGCTCACACTTGTGGCGAGTCCAGGAAGGAGCACGATGCCTTCCGACTCGCTGCCAGGGATTCCCCGCCAGCCATCACTTTAAGTGGACTCGAAGCGAATTCCAAGTGAGTGATAATTATATTTTTCACCTGGAATTACTAGTTAGTAATAATTAAAATCTGTACAATTTGTTCACATCTTGATATTTGGCTTAGTCCAACGCTGGACATAGGTCTCTTCTAATGGGCTTTTCTGCATACTCTTTGTGGATCTCAGAGCACAACTTTTCGCCCCGTCCTCGCTGTGACCGCCAGCGGCCAAAGCATTTAATATTTTTATAATGTATTATATTGATATGGCCCTTTGTAAAATTTGATCTAGTTGATTTTTTCACTGTATGCATTAAACGATTATTTTAAAGCTGCTTATTTTAAAAGATGCAGTAGCATACCTATGGAGTTTCTTTCGTCGCTTCTTCTCCATAGCGAAGCATTTTCAGCAGCGGTGGTAGTTTCATTTTGACGTGAAAAAAGTGTTGTAATGAACCAATTATGAATAAATGTAATGTGAATTTAGATTGGATTCATATTAAAATAATTTTATTGTTATGTATGTATATATATTTATGTTTTCATCAGATTACTAAAATTATGTATATCAATGCTTATTGCCAAATTGCAGATGCCGCGTGTGGTTAGAGCTGTTCCTCACCAACGGCAAAATCAAGACGAGCAACGTGCTTGAGATACATACAAAGTCCCAGGACTCTCCGGAGCCAATCGACAGTATGTCACATTTTAACCTATAACCTACGTAACATATACTGAAGTAAACACTGAACAACGATTTTTAATTGAATCGGTTGTCGCTAGTAAATTTCCTGTAATTGTTTCATATTATTTCATAATCACCATAGACATGGTCTTTTTTATCGTTCACTTATTCGACAAGGTATAAATTTTAGTAACATCCTTATGTTCTTATTTTTAGAAAATATTTATAAGGACTCATAAGGTTCGACAGGAAGCAATAATAATGCAACATCTCGCTTAAGATCAGCTGAGATTGTAGTTAAATGTGAACTTACTTCGATACTGATGATAATGACACATTTCGCTTAACATCAGCTGCGATTGAAATTAAACGCGTTGTGGCCAGTGCCAGCCAGAGAGTACGCCACGCTTCCTGCTTACCGCGCGTTACGTTCCAGACGTGGTGGAGGCGTCGTCGGCGGCGGGCAGCCGCGGCGCGCCGCGCGGCGACTACTACGGCGCGCTGGTGGTGGTGGGCGTGGTGGCGGCGCTGGCCGCGCTCACGGCCGTGCTGCTGCTGCTGGTGGTGGTGCGCCGCCACCGCCCGCGCTCCGTACCCATCACGCGTCTGTATTATACTACTTACAAGTATTCATTGTTCATTTACACTGGGCCGCTGCGTTAGTCCAGTAAACAGCGAACCTATTTGAGGAGCTGAAGGTCGTGGGGTTGGTTTTCTCCCAATGGTATTTATATGTATGCTTTATCTAGGTTCAGATAAAATGACCGTGTGCGCATATGTCCAAAGATTTTTATTTATTATTTATGTTGAATACATGCATAATTTTTATATGAAACTATATATATTATATCAGCTGTGCCATCCGCTCCGCGGGACTCCTCGCTGCCACCCTATGACAACCCTGCATACAAGCTGGAGTTACAGCAGGAAACTATGGGTAAGTGTCGATCACATGATCATCACCGACCTCTTCATCATTCCACCATTGAACACTAAATAGTGTGTCTGCCAAACTCCGCTGAGCCCCCGTGGCCTAAAGTATTTTCATTCTGTGACGTAATAAAAAAGACGAAAGTAGTTTGATAATAATTACAATAATGATAATAAGCACACATGGCTGTTTGTGACCACATGTTTAGATATTATTACTGTTACAATAATGTCGTAGCAATCAATTTTTAATTCGGCCTGTGTTAATGACGATAAGTTTGACAGAAACTAAACTGCTTCTTCGTCGGGTTCGACTAGCACAAATCCGCGTTCGTTTGCAGACCTCTGACAGTTAAGCTCCCGTGAGCACAGCAATGGGCTCAACGGGACGGCGGCGCGCGGCGCGGCCGGGCCGCAGCGGGCGGCCGCGCGCGCCGACGCGGCCGTGTAGCGCTCCGCGCGCGACCAGCCTTAGCGGCTACAGACTTGGATAAAGACGTGCAACCAACATAAGTAACGAGGTGTTCGTGCTAGTGCGAGTGTAAAAATTAGTAATTTATTTATATATAAACAATGTACTTAATTATTATTTGTAACGAATTTGTCTAGCGATACTTTTCATTCATACCTTTGATTAAGGTGCCTCTGTAAATTGCCTTGGTAATATTTTACGTAACTTTAATATTTAATATTAGGTATCGTATGTCTCCGATACTGATGAGTGTAGGAGAAGCACGTCAGATTTGTGAAGATAGAGATATTTTGTTCTCAAAGCTCTGTGTCTGCACCGTAAGAGACTTGTCGTTATAATAATATCGAACAATTAATTATATTACGTCCTTTTTCATTATGAATAACATATGTGAACGTGTGTGAAAATTTTCACAGTTTAACATAAAATATGTTTGTGTCGGACTAAGTAGACATATTATGTAAGACAAAGTGAAATATTGTTATTAACTGGCCCATTGTTTAGTGGAATTAGCGGCTGAGCTGGGTTGTAGATTCGATTCCCACTCGAGACAAATATTTGTGCAACAAGCGGTGTGTGCCGCGTCTGGGTATAATATGAATATGTCAGTGTATATTTATAAATTTATATATGTAATTAATTAATCATCTATCTGGTTACCATAGAACAAGCTTTCTCTTTCTTAATAATTATTGTTTTATATGATTAATAATTATTATTGAAATAATTTATGCGCACTCTTTTATAAATTATTTCGAAGAAATATTTTTTGTAACATGTAAAAAGCGTCAATTGACGGTATTTTTTTTAAACAAATTTTCAACAGGTATATTCAAAACTCATTTTTTTCATAATATATTTCACAATGACTAACTTTTATTAAATTATTATAAATAATTGGATAATTTCTGATGGGTTTGCATTTTTTTTTACTTTTAGAAATTTTTTGAGGTAAAAAAAAACATTTTCAAATCATTGACCACTGTTGAAGTATCACCAATTTATATTAAAGAAAATTCCTCTGCAATCGAATCATACAAGCGATCCAATTCCCAAATGGTTAGAAAACGACTTGCACAACTACCTGAAAAATGTGACCAGATTTATTATTATTATTAATTTTTATTAATTTCACTGTAACAAGGCTACCCGTAGTACCATTTTGTAAATACTGTCCAAATTATAGTTATAAGATTTTGTATGATATTACCCGGTACGAGAAATTTTTCCATATATATACATTTCTATCCCGATATTTTTACTATGTATATATATGAAATGAGCTGTAAGTTATCTGTCTGTTGAGAATAATTACTAATTATGGTCTATCTCCTAATAGGACTAGATATATGTAACTAAAAATGTCATTAAATTAGGTATAATTTTAAATTCATTGTACGTTACCTTACGAGAAACTAATTTCCAATTCCAAATTTTATATACGCGGGTGCGATAATGAATTAAAATATAGATAATATTAAAATCTAGTTCTATGTCACCTCTGTAGCTAAGTAGTCTATGGTCAAGACTTCTGTTTCAAGTCTATTGTAAAATGAACTGCCACTCTGTTATACTCTTAGGTGAAATAAAAGTTTTTTTTAAAGCTGTTTCTTATTATTATTTCTAATATAGGTACTAGTGTCAATTTTAGATTATAAACAAAGGAGCAAAACTGGATGAAATAATAAAATTGTTGGTACCAATGATTACGTGAAAATAATGCGAAAATACGTGTTTTTTTTGAGATGGTCCGATACTGGTCGGGCCATCCAACCAAGAACACACACGAGTTAAACCGGTACATATACCTACTAGTATAATCAATAGCCGCCATTTTGGATTTTTTGACACTTGTCTTGTTCCTTGACGCAGTTTAATTACAAAATGGTAGCTGCTGCAATTCTTCTCTGGTAAATTAGTTAGATACTATTTTAATCAAAGAATTGCTTCAATTGTTCAATTAAACCACCACTAATTAATGCTCCGCGCCACACAGCCATAACATAT
This sequence comes from Mimoniades nurscia nurscia, assembly GCA_018246595.1. NCBI lineage: Eukaryota > Metazoa > Arthropoda > Insecta > Lepidoptera > Hesperiidae > Mimoniades > Mimoniades nurscia. The sequence goes on along the minus strand of DWFO01001205.1, from coordinate 3,869 downwards.
TATGAATTATTTATATTGTTTGATTTCCTCTGCTGATCGGCAGGTCCTTGGTTCAATTCCCAGGTTGGGTACTACTGGATTTTTTAAACTAGAATTTCCAGTTACAATAGTAACTTGTAGCAATACAGTAGTTATAATAGTGGCTCGAAGTCTGGATTTGTGCCCGGTGTATGGCAATAGGCTCATCCCGTACTTCACAGTGGAGCGCAAACGTGACCGTGTACCGTGGAAGTGTACTACACTCATCTGCCTAGCATTTCAGGGATCACAGTCGCAATGTTAAAATATTAAAATTCAAAATTTTAAAAGGGAAAGGATTCCAAATCATAAAAACGTCGTTTAATTCAAATACAACACCAAATCACATTATATTTTTCTATAATAGTAATACATTTATAGATTTCTCATTTATATGAATTTATGCTCTTAACAACTACGAGTAACCTAGTCTGTAATGAGCCCTTTTGATGACTGAGGGCCCAAAAGTTCGAGTATCGAAGGTCAGTTCGCATTAACACGAAATGTACGCAAAAACAGTGCCTCTATTCATATTTTAATTTTTTTCCAAATTACAAAGTTATTTTCATTAAATCATCACCTGTTCTTGCGATTTATTCGTGTTTATTCAAACTAAGCTTCATAAACCAATAAATGATTAAATAGAAAAACGTCTTGGGTCTTTATGGGTTTTTGAATATTTCTTGTCCTTTAGAAAATACATATGTAGTTATGTAGGTTACTTGGACTCGCTGGGCCCCAAAGTATTAAATGGCATATTATGTAGGTATGTAAAAATAAATATTCTAGTATTTTTTTATATCTCCATATTCAGAATATATTTTCGAGGTACTTACGTACATATATATGTATCGTATCTCATTTAATGACGAATGCACCAAGAAAATTCATTGTTCAAATGAACTTTATTTAGCTGGGTCAAATAAGTTCATTTGATATAAATAAATAAAAGGAAAATGAATTAACATGTATACATTTTGTTCTAGCATTCACTACAGGCAACATAGATGATCATTAAAATTATTTTTAATGTACATATATGTAATTTTTCAATTTTAACAATATATGTCACAAAACAGATAGAAATTTTAATATTACGCTTCTACACGAAATCTTGTTCATTTTACAACGTATTTATATAAAATATAGATATTATTACATTCATGAAATATTACTAATTTCTGCAAATCCCATATTTGATATGTCGCCTGATAAAATCATATGCAATTTCTTCTATTTCTTAAAGGTGAAGGACTATAATTACAAGAAATATTTCAATTTTAATGGCCAATTTCTATAAAAAACGATCCATCGCTACGCATCGACTGATACAAAATGCCATTTGGCATTGTGTACGCTATTTGTATCCAGCAATTAAACACATAGTATTAAATAAACATTTATATTAAAACAAAAAATGATATTTATAAGTAGCATTTAAAATAAGGTTCATTATTTTTTTTTATTTTTTTTTCATTTTTCATTTATGAAATTATCGTTTACCATGCGTATAAAAATTTAAAGAATTTGATTTGTTAAAAATATATAATAGAATTTACATAACAGATTGAAAAAAAAATTAAGTGAATACCTACATATATTTATCTGATAATACTAAAATTGTGTTTCCTATATTTTTTAAATATATTTCGCGTTTTTTTGTGGTAATTAATAAAGCATAATATTATTTTATGATTTGTTTGTGAATTACATACTATTATATTTGTTATTTGCATTAAACACATATATAAAATTATATAACTATGAATGTTTATAACGACCATACGAATTCAGAAAATTCATTTTTTTAATGAATATGTTTACTGATTTCAATGTAAATTACATTACAATCATATAAAGAAAATGTAAAAGTCGTACACAATGTTCGTTTTATCTCTTTTTGAGCTGGATTTGAAAAAGAGATATACAAATGTCATGTACGGTTTTCGTAAAAGGACTTTTTAACCACTCCAATGAAGTCAATTTCTTGATAAACAAAACATTTAAAACGCAAGATATGAAATTATACAATCGATGTTAAATAAATGAGAATTCCGATTAGGTACTCCAAACATTAATTATCTTAGATAATCAAATTAATTATGTTACAGTAATTAATCAATTGAGGTATATTATATTGTATGCGTGTGATAATAAATAACCATAATTATTCAAGGACTATCGTTTTAAAATTACAGAATGTCTGCCATTTTACAATCAAGAAACGAGAGGATCTATGACAGTCTTAAAATAAAAATATGAGGAAAAATGCCACAAACCGATTTAGGAAAATATTTTTTTTATTTTATAAATAAAATATAAACATAATAAATGAAAACCACTGATTTTAGTTAATATGAAATAATTGTGTTGTGTAATTTACACACGGGTAATGTCCTGTCAGCATTAAAATAGCAGTTCACTGCAGCCCTGCTGCAGGCTTCCGGTTTCATAGGTCCTCACATGTTTGCAGAGGAATAATCTACCAATTTTCTTATATATCCCAACGTAGGGAGTTGTGGCATTCCGTGACTACATCGAGTGACCTCTATGCAAGTTAGTGTTGTTTAAAAAATATGTAATAGCATCCAGTAAGTTCCTATTATTATATATACGTATTCATAAAACAATCATTTGCTGTCATATCGCTAGAGTCACTATCATGCATCGGATACTATGATAATAAAATTTTAACTAAGTGAGTTAATAGTAAAACTTTACGACGTGACGACCAATACTTTGGTGAATAAACTACCAGTCTAGTGTAAGACGTCACGAATAAATTTGAAACAGATTTCACGCATACGCTCTGCTCTACACCAGACCTAATAATCTGTAACGAGATTAGATCCTCTCGTTTCTGAACCGTCGATTGTGTGAGTGTCGTGCGAGCGGGTCTCCTAGTCGAGGGCGTTGTCTTCGTGCGCCTTCTTGACGACGGCGAGCTTGGAGTGCGGGTCCTGCGGCTGCAGCTGCGCGTAGGGCGGCGCGCGCGTGCCGTGCAGCACCAGCGACCACCCGCGCAGCCAGCCCGCCGCCGCGCTCGGGCCCGCGCCGCCGTTGAAGCGCGCCTGCCGACATCGCTCTACTGTATCCACATCGTCTTATCTCACGCCACCGCTGGACATAGGCGTCCCCCAAACGTCATCGCCCCCTGTCTTCGGCTCGACGCATCCAGCTTTCGCCTGCAGCTTTTCGCAGATCGTCATGTAGTATATAGAACTAAGTAATTTAATTTAGATTGTTTTTGTATAAATTGGACCATATTTTTTTTGCTACACCCAAAGATTAGCCGGATATAAAGGAGAATCTCTTTACGCTTTTTGATAGAATCAATTAAAGCTGTTAAAGTTTATTTGAAATTAAATATAAGTACAACAGTATAAAATTGTAAGTAGATTTCCTGGTGTTTAAATTTCGGCTTTACGCGTTTACCTCTAAGGTCCAAGTTCCCTTCGGGTACTCGCCCCAAGTGTGCGTGGTCATGAACGGCCACTTCGTGAATCCGTCGCGGCTGTCATCATCATTGGCTCGTCTGCTCAAAATCATAGATCTGGAATAATAATAATAATAATCATCAAAACTCTTATTATTGTGGAAACGTGTTTCCCCATAGAATGCGAAGGGTTAAGGCCATAATCAGCTATGAAGACTAAAAAGAGGTTGAAAGATTTCACCCACTTCACAGAACATGCTGGAGGATACTAAGTTGCGCGGGTTCATGACTGTGCTTTCACACTATTTTACTATGCTTTATAATACATTTATTGTAAGAATAATATATATTTACAAATATTTCTAAAGGTACACCTGCCTCGTTGGTCGTGTTGGTTGCAAGTGCGACTGCCGAT
>DWFO01001204.1:0-16568 GCA_018246595.1 Mimoniades nurscia nurscia | reverse complement strand
TATTCTGGGTGGGAATCGAACCCACGACCCCCGGCGCAACAGTCAGGTTCACTAACCACTGCACCAACGGGCCAGTAGTTAGAGTAGTGTACATAGTATGCTCTCACTATTAACCAGTTACGTTATACGTTCCACCGTGTAATAATTAGTGGGCCTACTGCGGCACACCAGCCACGACATAGACTCCGGGCTACTGCTGGGATTTGGAAGTAAAAAAATATGGTCTTTAATATGGTTTCTTATATCTGTGATCTGATGTATGTGCTCAACCGTGAGGCGAGAATAGGGTATGGCACGACATTACTTTAGGTGATATAGACGAAACTAAATAAACATAGTGTTGCAGGAACTATTACTGAATAAAGTAAAGTGAGGAGCGGGAGGAATTGGGAGGGGATGGGGCGCGGCGTCCGTCGCAGCGGCACTGCGTGGAGGTCGCGCCGTGCTCCGGCTAATAACAGAAGAGTTCCGGCACCTGCCACAATCATCATGCAGATGGTGAAGATCTTCTCGTTATCGGTCTCGGCGGCGACGTTGCCGAAGCCCACGGAGGTCATGCAGGTCATGGTGAAGTAAAGCGCCGTGACGTACATCGTCTTGCGTGACGGGCCGTTCACCAGTTCGGGCCCGTCGGATTCATTCGACCATACATATGAGTACGGACTTTGTGTAACGTTGGCCAGCTTCCAGAGCCACGAATACTGCAAGCCCGAGTCAGCGTCGGAGCGGCCGATGCTATACCACACGCAGGCCAGCCAGTGTGCTACCAGCATGTAGAAGCATAGTAGCAAGATGAGCATAGCTGCGCCGTACTCCAAGTAGCGGTCCAGCTTACGCACCACGCGCCCCAGCCGCAGTAGTCGTACGACCTTGAGCGCGCTGAATAAGCTTCCGATGCCCTGCGGATCCACATTATATTGCTATAGCTTTATGAAACCCTTGTTAGATACATACGTATCTCCACGCCGGGTTCACGCCTTCACGGGGTAGGCAGAGAGCAGCGAATGACAAATATCTTTATCCTTACAAACCTGCTTCTTTTACACTTATCACTTTCTTCATACATGCACGGCAGTTTCGGAGCATTCTAACTTCCCATCAGCCAGTATATCTGCCCTATTTGATCAAGACAGATGAGTCTTGGCCTCCCTCGGCATCTGCGTTCATCAACATTCTTTCATCAGTAATTCTCTTAACGTCTCTCAACCATCGGAGCATGCCTTTCTCATTATTACACCACTTCCCATCATACAAAGCATCTTCCTTACGTCACAATTAAGAATTTTCTTGGATATTTAAAAAAAATGTCATATGAACTGGTAATATTTTTAACCACAAAATTTTAGGATACTTACATCTTCGTCGTGGTCGAACGCGTTGAATACATCGTATGGAAGGCACGAGAGGAGGTCAATAAGAAACCAAGATTTGAAGTAATTTTTCCTGATGACTTTGGGGTCGCTGACTACTTCCCCGCCGGGGCCTACGAACGTCGTGTGAAAGTTAAGTACGATGTCTATGAAGAAAACGACATCGACAATCGAATCTATGACAAGCAACGATACGTCCTCGCTTGTTTTGTTCTTGAAGGCCACGTTGTAGGGCACCATGATGGCCGTGTAGAAGGTGAGGCAAAGGATGATCCAGTCCCAGATGGCCTTGAAGGCGCAGTAGTGAAGTAGGATGTGCGGCGGTGTCTTGGGCGCTTCCTGCCGGTACTGCGGCAACACGTCGCCCGACAGAGACATCACCTGCCGACAACCCCGTCTCGTATCAACGCCCCCGTTTACAATTTTCTCAATTTGGTTTGCCTATAAACTTACCTACTTGCTTATGCTTATATCTCGGTAGAAGTATCATAAATAAATTATTTAATACCATGCGTTAAAAAGAGTCATCCATTTAAATTATAGCTTCACGAAATCCATTCAGCACTGTTCAAAGTAAAAGCACATTTATTGTTAGGCGTGAGCAGCATGTGTAAGTATACAATCATTCTCAACCAAGAATATAGCATAATTGTATATGAAATGCAATGCCCAAGACCGAAATGCCAGAACGTATCATACGGTGAGGCGATCGTGTCAACAGGTGCATTCGGTGCGTTCGCTCGTACGGGACAAGGACGTTTTAGCGAATTGAATAGGTGCTTCAAAAACTTACTAAATACATACATTTAGCGTTCAAACATGCTTTCAAGCCGTCAAAACGTTTGTGAGCTGCATTTCCATTCAGTGAATTGAATCATTCAATTAGCTGCGTATCGTACAATCGTTAAAACGAGACCAATAGCTCTCTGTGATGGCTCTCACCCTGCAAATCGAGTGGAATCGTATCTGAAAGATTCAAAATGTATCTGATTCAGGCAAATCGGATGAGTAAATTAGTGGGAATGTTTAGGGCTAATAGTTTCTTAAACTAGGAATGGACCGAAAATCTTGAGTCATGCGTAGTGTGAAAGGAATCGAAGCGACCCCTAAGATTCGCGCTGGTGAGACTTTTAATAAATCGAATATTGAACTAGCGGTCCGGATATCGGTCCGTTCTTAACGAGTAGATTGTCGGTCCAGGAGTGTAAGGTAAGAATAAAGAGCGTGCGTGTTTACATGGTGTGCGTTGGTACTGACATGCGCGAGCTGACTCTGGCGCGCGGGCTCCTTGAGCGCGGGCAGCGCCGACACCAGCACCGAGCGCGACCGTGTCACGCTGCGCGCCAGCTTAGCGAACTTCGACAACCCCGCTGCGCCACACACAACACGAATTAGCACAACGCGCCCGCACGAGCCCCGACCAACACCGACGCAGAGGCGGTTGCCGTGCTGGTCTTTTCTGGAGGCTCAGACTAACATTTTAGATTACATAATCAAACTTTTATAAATATTTATTCATCTATGAATACAAAAGAAGTTGATTTTTCTAATGCCTATTTTAAAATGCTGAACATTTTGGAATTGATCCCATATATTTATATCCCATGTGCGTTATTTGAACATGCGATATGCTGAGGATCATTATTAATGTTAAAGTTTAATATTAAAGTTTACGTAACAACACGCCTGTCATCCCCGAAGAGGTAAGCAGAGGAATGTAGAACTGTCAAAGTTTAATGTTAAAGTTTAAAGTTATATTAATCAATTGTCTGATATGCCGGTGTTCTCGAAATTCCACTGTACCTACACATCGAATAAAATTGATTCCCCGAGTGAGTTTTACGGTAAACCTTTGTTCACTATAAAGTAGCAATCCGGAGGACAGAAGAGTAACATGACGCAGTGAATGTTTGCATGAAGTGGGTCAAGAGCGAGTGACGCACTTTAAAGTAATCTTTCTTCATCAACGTAATTTTTTTTCGTCACATAGTTAATTATTACCTATAAGTAATAATATAGCAAAGGAAATTGTATTTAAAATAAGTGTTCGTTGTATGTACTCGTACTAATAAGGGTTTTATAATAACGTGTTGATAAAAAAAGATCGATCGGCATGATTTACATTTCAGCCTCACTTAGGGAGTCTGGAATTTGAATTCTGGCACCCACCTCTAATTATATCAGCATTAGAGATGTCTCTGATGTTTCTCAGGTAGTGGTAAATCTATTAATCTACTGTCCTCATAATACCTCTCATTAGCGGACGAAATTCGTGTCAGGCAACGGAATGACAAAGTGGTTGAAGATAACAGTCAATAAATTCGATGCTAAGACATCGAAGGCCAATGTACAGTAGTGAACTAAGATAGACCTATGATCATAGTCCAACAAATTGACCAATAAATTATTTTGTTTCATTGAGGATAACGAAGGTGGCTTTGGTGGGTTAGATACTTGCCACCTTTGGGGTCGTCGGCGTCGATGGGTTGCTTGAGAGCCGTGATGTCTCGGAAGGTGAGCAGGAACAGCACCACCAGCTCGCGCTCATTGCGGATGGGCGCGACGTGCACCAACAACCACAGCGGAGTGCCTGCAACATATGTAGGTATATGTTATCGTACAATTGTGAAGTTTTTTATACTATGACATCGATATTAAAAATCGCTATTTAGCTACTCGATCTAACGTTAAAATACCCTAAATAATACGTATTAATTTTTATTAATACTCTGTATATAATACTGTCGGGCATTAAAATATAAATGTTTCGAAAAAATGCTTAATGTTCTTACAATCTATACATACATAAAGGGGCGTCTAAAATGAACAAATAAAATTTTCGGCATTGCTCCTGTCGCCCACAGAGGCCATTAGCAGCCGGACATCGCACGCGGGGTCCTCTGACGACCCTCATTTGTTTTTATTTTAGGCGAACTTTTCCAAACGAACATTATTAACGGCCCGCAGGTGACAACAAAAAGTTAAGCACTTCTGCAAACGAGTCCTGGTAATGAAAATGTATCGAGGTATTATAAGAAACCACGTGCAATTGCGATTATTTATAAAAATCGATGAATTTCAGATGATGTACGAATATTATCTCACGATTTTTCTTGTAGAGCAGAATCTCGAACTGATCGGCGAGGTGATGGTCGAGCGCGCGGTCTACGCGCTCCACCGCCTCCTTCTCCGTCAATTCGCCGTACATCCACGTGCATCTAACCAACACAAAACAAAAACATACATGCACTGGAGCTTACCAATTTTAAAGAAAAAAATTGCCTGTAATAAATGAAGGCAACCGGTGTACGATTTTACGGTCAAAGTACTAACATGTTATCATACAATAAATGTTTCGTGGTAAAATTCGGTGTAACGTTAGAATACCAAATACTCCTAAATAAACCTAAATTTATAGTTGAATGTTAATCGATTGCAGCAAGTAACGAAATTACTTTTAAATATTCGACCAATTTCCTTAATCTTTTGTGAGCCGGAGGTAGTGAGTGGTTAAGCTGCATAGAGTAGAGGTGCTAGCGAACTTTGATATGATGTGATCATATGAGGGGTGTAAAGGGCGCACCTGCACGACTTCTGCATGACTTCCGCGCGATTGTAGCCGCTCATCTTGCAGAATGTCTCGTTGCAGTACACGATGGGGTAGTCCACTATCTGGGCGTTCGCCAGTAGAAAGCTGCTGTCCGCTGCTCGCATTCGGAGCCAAAACATATTTCATTATGTATTATATCATTTTAGTTACTTAAATGTCAAAATGTATTCAATTAACTCATTATAGACTTATAGTTAAATTATTTTGTTGCAAATCTTGACATATACATACATATGCATAGTATTCGTGAATGTAGGTACTACATGGTATGTACACAAATCAAAAACAGCTGTTCTGCTAACAGAACATTTTATAAATCTTGAAGGTAATGTATCATCAAACTGTCTGGTTCACACGAAGTTAGACTATCCGTACAATGTTATTCGTAATATCACGCCTGTAATCCCTAAAGAGGTAGGCAGAGGAGTCAGTATACTCCCGCGTTTTATCAATTACGTTAACATCCCACTATGGACTAAATGGTAGGCCTATTGCCATATAGCGAGCACATTTTCAGACTCCCAGCTACTACTTGAAAATCCAAGTTAGAAAAATGCAATAATGCCCGAGCCTGGATTTGAACCCAGGACTCCGCGGTCAGCAATGGCGCGTGCAACCAATATGACCAATGAGTCAGCCAATAATATACCATACTCGCAGGGGACCTGGCGTGAAGATATGTATGTATGTACGATATGTATGTTCGAGCGATGTTTTAAGGTGCAAATATATTTATTTGCCATTCTTTTGTTCAAGCCTCAGGCTGATGTCAATAGGAGCGCGGGTCGTGTAGATGGTTGGCATCAGAAATATACAATGTGAACTCACGCTGTGAAGAGGAGCGGCGGATGATGTTCTCCAGAAAAGTGTTCTGCGGGGCGACGAGCCCCCGGCGGCCGCCCGGCATGCCGCCCGCACCGCCGCCCGACCTGCCCGCCTGCCGCACCCGCTCGTTACAGGCCGTTAAACCCTTATGAATACTTGACCACTGCTCTAATCATTCTCGAGACGAGCGCGCCCGGGAGCGATTCATTTTAAGGCTCGTTTACGATCTGAATTACGCACATAAAACACGACGAGAATAAATAATGATGACGCTTTAATATTCATGGAACTAATTAGAGACATTCTATTCTTAAAAAGATGCAGAAGCTCTATTCCCATATTTCCTGAATATCCATGATAAAACTTGGCGTTGATATAAAGCACATTTTTTGAAATGTTATGTCCATTCTGGAGATCACAATAAGTAAACATTAATTGATATAATCATTGCGATAGAAAAGAGTTTAGACTTGTGATTCATGTTCCGTCTATTTATGGAATCTCAATAAAATCCAGCAGTTAGATTATCTTGAGATATTAATTTTAAATTATCTTCAAACTTTTTGAATTTATTTTAAGTAATTGAAAGTTCAGAGGACCCACGACTATCCTGCAAGGAGTAGCCGTTGTAATAATCCTTTAGATTCTATGATATAGCTACTAACATTTTTATTGTACATAAATATATAAACATATTGCTTGAACATGAACCCACGGCTCCCGGTTCAGCAGTCAGGATCACTACATACTGGACCAACAGACTCGTGAATGGGTGCAGGCAGTTCGACGAGGCGATTATGCGTGAAGGCCGGAAACCCTGCAGTGACGCGGACGGCCGTACACGCACTAAACATATGTATATACATAAACCCTTACACCGACGGCTGACACACATCGCCAGTCGAGTCTCGTGAGCATTCTTAACAGTTGCACATTATAGTAGTCGAGTGATGTCGTTTCTATTCATTAAAAAATAAACGTAACATCACGACTGTCATCCCCGAAGAGGTAGGCAGAGGCATGTAGAACACGATACACTAGTTACGTTTACGTCCCACAATGGAAGAGGTGGTGAGCCTATTGCCATACACCGGGCACATATCCATACTCTGGGTCACTATTAGAAAATCTAAATTAGAAAATTTAGTTAAATTTCTATTAATTATTGTTTGAAATATGCAATTACAAACGTGTTGACGAAACTTCTGACGGGCTTATACTGTGCGCACTACAACTAATATGTGATATACATAATTTGAACTCTTTAAAACATTAGCCAGAAAAACAAATATATAGTATTGGACGTATTAGTAAGTTCGTATTTATGTAATACATGGGTCACAGGAGTTGACAGCGGACGCCGGCGTAGCTACGATAACAGAAAGTGCGCTATGCCAGCTGTAGCGTCGAGCGCATGGCGGAGTCCGACGCTGATCGCTACGATAACTGCTACGGAGAGGGCTACGCCGAGTGCTACGTCTGCAGACGGCAATAGATTTTGTCACATAGTATGTCTAGCAGATCGCTTGCGTATGACATTTTCATCACTTTGAAACTGACAATAAATGTTTAAATTACATGAATTAAGATATTATTATTTGGATATTATATTTGGGTATTTGAAAGTAGAAAATATAGGTAAATATTATATTATATTACTGTTGAACATTTCAGTTTAAAATTTCAAATGGAGTATTATATTTTACCTGTTCGTACATGCTGTACCCGTTTCGGCAGTACATATGCTACATGCTCGCCTTAATATTTAATGGCACTTCAATGAAATATAAATATTCAGATGTATTTATAGAAGTACTTCAAAGGTTCTTGGTTTCCTGAAGCCATAAAGTAATATTACTTATACGTACGAGTAATATTCTTGTTACTATGTAGTCCTATCGGCGCCACTGCATCGGAAAGGAATTATCTTTCGTCCCTGCGAAGCCTTGATTTCGAAAGAACCTGTTTATATGATTTTCGTCGTCTGAAGGTTTGGAGTCATTACTAAGTATTCGCAATATAATATTGGGCTATTGGTTATTACGAAGGAGGTATATGTGTCCACCTTTCATAACACGTATTCGTAGACGTTTCATGGTTTATATTTCACAAATTTATAAGTTTGTATTATTTATCACCATTGAAAATACTCGAAACAGTAGCGATTAAAAGTAGTGCTGCTGAAATTGCAGCGGGATATTTACATTTGTTTCGAGTAAGTTAATTTGTAGATGTCTTTTAACAAATCAGTATTTAATGAAAACATAAAAAAATATTATATAAAATAAACGTATGTTCATTAGTAACAAAATATAACATCGCGCCTGTATTTCCTCGATGAGGTACGCAGATGAGTGTAGTACTCTGTTGCGCCCAATGTAATAGGGGACGAGGGCTAGGTTAATTAGTCACGTACATGAATATGTAGGTAGACACGGTTAATGGCAGTGCTTACTCATTGCTTTAAAGAAACCATACGAGTGTTTGGAAGGGTACACAGAGTTGTCATTCATAGTTTGCAGGGGTGACATTGTTTTAAAGAACGAAGACAAAACTACATGGTGTCTAAAATGCCATTTATATACTTTCAATGTTATCATTCATAGTTTGTAGGGGCGACATTGTTTTAAAGAACGAAGACAAAACTACATGATGTTTGTAATGCCATTTATATACTTTCAATGAAGGGAAGTAATCTATAGGATTACTCGAATTGCTGACCGTGGCTTACAGGTCAATGTTCCGGATTTCGTAGACCTATAAATGGCCTTCACCCGGTCGGATACAAGCCACTTTGACAATAAGGGGACGTTAGGATCCAAGAGGATAGATAAAGTGGAACAAGACTGCGAGTATAATAGGTAAATATTGCTGATAATGAGTCAAGTGCAAAATTAGGTACAATTCTGGTCCAATTGTTTAATTCTATTTTTAATGTTTTGAATGCCGATTAATACTGTGTTCAGACGAAGTACCTATCCATGTAATAGCAGCCCACAGACACGTGCAAGTGGCTTGATTCCAAATGTCGCATAGTATCAAGTTGCCACTTACGTATGCTAATCTACGTAACGATTGTTACAGACAAACATTTCCATAATATAGAGAATTTTTATTTAGTTTAGTACAAATGATACGATTGTGTTATTTTCGCTATATCTCAGATCAAAATATAAATGTTAGAAATATACAGTGAGCAATATGGGAGGTTGGCAAATTACCACCTCAGGGCCCTTCCCCCGTCCTCTTACTCATACAATGTATGTGAACAGCTATGACGAAGGTATATGTACGATCGATTGTGATTCGTGCGATACTAACATGTAGTTGTTCGGACATTACATAGCGCACTATGCACTAACATGTCACCTCACTTGGTAATACATAATATTAATCTCCCCATCGAGCCCACTGACCCAGTTTTTACAATGCTATCATATTTCTAATTTATAATACGTAGGACTGCTCTAAGAGTTTATTGGGCGATAATTGCACATTTTTTTTAATGAAAAATTCACGTAACAAAAAAAAACGTAACATCACGCCTGTCATCCCTGGAGAGGTAGGCAAAGGGATATAGATCACTCCCACATTACACCAGTTTCGTTACGTCCCACTGTGGAATAGGTGGTAAGCCTCTTTCCATACACCGGGCACATATCCGACTCCGAGCCACTACTAAAAAATCTAAATTACATAATAAATAAAATCAACAATTTTTGTAAACACATTTGCGTTTAATACAAGCTTTTAAATTTTAAATTGCTTAATAAACCAATTGGCCTACAATAACTTGAGAACGTTAATTGTGGAGATGGGCAAAAGAGGCGCCAAAGATGCTTATCGCAGAGATGTTGTAGCTTCTCGTAGCTCTCGCGTAGCGTCGAGCGCGGCTGATGAAGGGGCCTTGGAGAGCGCGCAACAAGCGTCCCCCTACTGCCTACTGTGGAGCCTTTTCGAACAATCTGCTTATGAGTGGTACAACGAATTACATAACGTAGGTTTTGTTAAGCAGAAGCAGTCAAGTACCTAATGTGTTCGCAGCTCAAAGCTAGTAAAAAATAAAAATATAAGTGTATTTTTTAATGAAATTATATCTTTTAATTTCGATTTATTGCTATACGCTTCCAATAAAGCGTCTGAAAACGTTTCAATCTTAGATTTCGCACAGAGCCATAGCTATGATGGTATAGCCACTCATCACAGTTACATTACGGTCAGTTATCGCAAAAGTAAGAATTATAAGCATTAAATTAAGAAATTGTTGGCGTGGTCAAATATCAATGTTTATACGGTGTAGTCCTTCATTGCACTTCATTCAAGACTAGATTGGAGATTGTTCGCCGTCAGTACGAATTTTTAGAACGGCTACGAATAATATACAGGTAAGAGTTTTAAATACCTGGATTCTAAATGTTTAATATAAAATATTCTGAACGATGGCCGTGTTGGCGTTGACCGGTCATAAAATGAATACAAGAGTGTAACTCAATTAGTTGTGCTCGATATAGTTATTACTAAATAAATATCAGACGTTATATTTTTATACTAATATTGTGTGGTAAGTGGCCTGACAATATACAGTACTCTACGACATGAGGTAAGAAGGCGACGCAATACGACTAGACTGAAAAAAAAATGCTTTAAGCGGCCTTTCCACTAATCCTGCACCGCGAGCTCCGCTTTGATTGGCTTCAGCGCTAGAAAGAGTCAATTTTGTAATGAGTATTAGCAATCCCAGCATATTGTTACCCATTTGCCTATCTTTGCTCAGATATTCACAATGGAATAATGACGTTTATGTATTTAAAATTTTTCACTAGATATCGTAAATCGTGAAGATTAGACGATCTGAAATGATTATTGAACAAATGTCGTGTTTTCTGCTAAATTATCTTCAATTTTATTATCTTTACCATAACAAATTTCTTTGATATGTATTGTCTTGTGATAGCATATGGTTCTTGAATGTTGTCTAATTAAACTCAATCGATATTACCTACTTAGAAAAGTAGTCTGTTTATTCCTATTTAATAATTGCACAGACATCAAGTTACCAATTTACTATTAGAAAGTTACGTACTATTCCAAAGTGTTTTACCCTTATATTGCGTATGTACGTAAATGGAACGTATATAATATATGTAGTTTATTACTCATACCTACTAGTATAAATAAGTACTTGTAAGTAGGATTTATAATTTCATTTCGCGTTCCTCTTTTCTTTGTGATCCGCTTCAGAGCTTTAACGAGAGCACGAAAACAACTACATAGTTTTTTACATATAACGTAGGTGGTTATTGATTCTGTATGTGCTTCGAAATGTGAAAAAGGGTACTTAGCGGATCTTCACTTACCTAACTTTTCCAAATAAGGGTGAACAATTCTTAGGGTTCCGCGCGACGACAGAAGGCCATCGACATAACTGGTCAAACTTAAACTCATCAATTCAATTTACGGCATTGCCTATAATAAACACGATCGAAGGATAATTTATGCTTCCGGACATTAAGGTCGTTCGCGTGATTTGAGGTCACATCGATTCACGAAACGAGGCGCAAACCGAACTCGGCGCCTCTGGTTCATAATAATACGTTTGCATGGTAAAGCGTGCAGTGAAGACGACGCTCGATCGATAGTGTTTATGTGTGACGAGCGAGTGCTCCTCGCCGCAGCGCCACGCCGGCTGCCGTGTTATATAAGGGTGCGAGGTCTCGGCGTGGTCGGCCTCGCACTATCATGCCTCCGAAGGTGGCGTGCCCCAAGGGGGGCCCACGAGCGATCAGTCACTTTCACACTCGCCGACCGGAAGTCGCAAGACCCTGCCACCGAAGCGCAGCCGCGGTGCTGATATTGTGCTCGCGCAGCGCAGTGATCGTGCCGGCGCGGGCCGGGCGGGACTCAGCGCGGTCGGTGGCGGCGCGTTGCACACTGGAGCGGCGCGGGAAGTGCCGCGCATGCGCCACGGCGGTCGCGCGCGGTCCCGTCGAGCCGCTCGCCGCACTCGCGGACGCCGTGACGTCGTCGGCCGCTATCGACTGCCGCTCGCGCGGTGCACGCTCCGCGCCGAGTGCGTTGCCGTTTCCGCGCGATACTTCGATTTACTCGTCGCCTCCAGAGTAGCCGCTGCGGCGCCGATCGCGGACTGCGGATGGATGATCGCAATAGTTTACTACATACTAAATAACCGATTGCGAGGTCGCCGTAGCAATATAGTGTTGATGCCCTCCTATCCGACCGCCAGGCGACCTATAATCGTGCTACAGTTGTATCGTTCCAATTTTTTTAAAACATACTTTGTTGAATGTATACAAATAGTCGATGTATAATATAATTCTTATAACTTTTGGGTGTTTTGCCGAACCTTACTATTTCAGTAACCGTTATTTCAGTAACCGTTATTTCAGTAACCGTTATTTCAGTAACCGTTATTTTAAGTTATTTGCAATATCTATAGGTAACAATTAAATACATTTATATCTAAAACTTTATGCTTATTATTTAAGAGTGGTTAATAACACAAAGTAGAAGTTCACTATTTGTTATTTTTCAGGAGATTTGCAAAGTTCGCCTTAAACCATCACAATTGGATTTATCTAACAAATATTTTCGTTTCCAAATCCTTAGATCGTATGTACGAAAAACATATTTGTTTCCATAATTTGTTTTTTGTCATTCATACTACGTTGTATTTCATCCAAGAATCGTTTATATCAGACTAGCTATCATGACAAACAATTAAACAGCCAACAAAATCAATGTTTTGAAGATCTAGTTTACCGGCATTATTCCACGATACTTTAGTAGGTCCTATTAGTCAAAATTCCGTAATAAAAAATCTGACAGTGATGATGGAACACTTCCGTCCGTCCATAAGCTTTTACGGTGCCACTGACAAACATAGGCGTCACCTTATCGGCGTCATAGCCCCACGTGTTGTAGGTACGTTTAAAATCCGACCGTTTGTCCCCGCCTCCTTTCACTTCATGTCGTCATGTGCTACTAGCATACATTGATCTAATATTTTCAGGAAAATTTCACAATCAAATTAAATTTATTCAAAATTGATTATTTAGGCTGCTATCCCACTGGCGTTTTACGAGCGTTGACGTTTCTCCGACGTCAACGCTGCGCAGACGCGACGTTAACGTTGCGCTTGTACTGAACGCAACGTTAACGTCGCGCACATGCTGCAATTTGTGGCGTACAATCAGAGACAAAATGGATTCCGACGAGGAAACACTACTGTTGGCGTGACTACTTCGACGAAAATTACGTAAAAGAAAAAGAAAGTATCATCGACTTTAGGAAAATCTGCGCAAGCGTTGGACGTAGATACGCCAACGCTCGTTAAAAGCCAGTGGGATAGCGACCTTAGAACACTTTTTGTATGTTAGAATTAAACTACTACTGCCTCGGAAAATGCTTCGCAATGGAGAAGGGGCATGAGAAGATTCATTGTGCTTGTGCATCTTTTAAAATACCTAAGCATTTATGTTAAAATATTACAATATGAATTAATTTATTGTGGATCTCGAGTTACATCACACTAAGCATGTTTATCATTTAAATAATCTTTTACTTTGAATAGGCTTTTTAGAAAGATTTACTTTAATAATGGATTAGAGCAGTGATACCTACCCTAGTGGTTTGAAATTCGACCTCTTACTTCGGGAGACCGGGTTCAAATCTTAGCGCCCACCCCTTAAAAATGTGCGTTTTAAGTTTAAATATCACTTGCTATAACGGTGAAGGAAAACAGGTACCTATCTGTAACCGAAGCTGCAATAAAATGTAAAAAGACAACACGTAATCATCTTGCGTTTACGCGTGTTGGAGTTTCTATCGTCTGTCATATAAAAAAAACCTTTTTCATAACAGTAAAATGTACAACAAGAACGACATGTTACATCATACAACAGTCGCGACTCGGTACCGGGCCATCAAAATAAAATACCGGGTCGCAACATTCCTGTCTTTTTTTGTTTTAAAAATAATACCTACTATCGACTAGATGTGGATCCAGACCTAAGGATAAAATTTTCATCATTTTTCGCGAACTTGGATTCTTTAGTAAAAAACAAGCAGCAGCTCCATACTTCTCACAAAAATGTTGTGTCTAAATAGCTGATACCAAAGTATGTAGTACCTACTAATAAAACCTTTTTACTATTAATAAATATTATTATTATTTTACCCAATGGAACGAGCTCGGGTTTAAAAGAATTAAGTTGGTCGCGAAAGGGCAGTGTGAAATTACCGGGCCATGGCAGAACAATGTTTGGGAACCACTGTCATACAACATAGCAACGTAAATACAATTGTAATTGATCAAACCGCTGTTAGAGTAGGTTTTAAGTAATAGGGTTAACACATGTGTCATAATCGCAAATTAAACCTTCAAGATTTTGTACAAAAAAGTAGATTACCTTAAGGCTGCGAATAAATAGCAATTATACCTACAAGTGTTAACGACTAAATAATGCACATGAAAAATACATTAAAACGCTGCTAATGGTAAAGAAGACAATCAAATTCGTATGCATCAAGGTTAAATGTTCCGGGAAAGTAGGTATTAACTGTACCTATTATTTATAGATTTGACGATTTCACAAGCAAACGATAGTTCTAGTAGGTAGTCATGATTTGTAAAAACCGTTGAATTGATAGTTCGCTCGAAATTTTGGTATATAACAAGAAAATGTTTATTTCATTAAATACCATGGCACATACAGACATCGATTACATAATAATGAATTTCAGTTTTCGCAATGACGGGTTTGAAACGACTTCGCAGAAAGAGGTGCAGTCTTCCAAACCCGATCAAAAAATGTTGGCTATGTCTTCCGCTTGAAGTACCTATTGATAACAATAGGCAATACATAAACAGAGAAATTAAGATAATTTCAGCTCCAGCTAGGGATTGCGTTGAAACATTAATGTTGTTACTAAGTCGAAATCTGAATTAAATAATTAATCTTGAGGTACCTACACACTTACCTAGTATGTACACTTTTTTCATAAGAAAAAAAACCCTTCTTAGGTTGCGAGTGGAACCTATTTTTGGAGAAACATATGGGAAACTTGTATAAATTTGTTTTAGAATGACAGCCAATACAAAAAAACCTATAGCAATGCGTCTCCCTCTTCTCCCTTTGCCTCGGCGACACGTGTAACCTTGAACGCGCGTGGGCGACGTTACCTACATACATATAAATATGAGGTCGCGGATTGGGATGGGAGTCACCAATGGAAAGTAATGGAGGAAAACTAAAATATTCTAGACACCATTGATATATTGTACTGACATACGTTATAGAATATATCGCCTCTTTGCTTCAATAACGTGACAAGTCCGAAAAATAGTTTTTTATATTATTTTCTGGAAGAATGTGACAACTACCAGTTTACCTTAAATTATGCCTATTTTATTCTAAACTAGCTGACCCCGCGAACTTCGTACCGTCTTAAATTTAAATATTATGTCAAAATTCAACAAATAAAGTTAACAGGCAACCAAACGAAAACTCAAAAAAATTGTTATATTAATACAAAACTATTCTAGGGATGTAACGAATGTAATTTTTTGAACATTCGCGAATGCGAATGCAGATATCCGCTACCTACATACTATTAATATTATTTACTGTTAGTATTATGTACTGTTATTATTATGTACTGGTATTATTATATACTGTTATTATTATGTACTTTAATTATTATGTACTGGTATTATTATGTACTGTTATCATTATATACTTTTAGCATTATGTACTGTTATTATTATGTACTGTTGTTATGTACTGTTATTATTATGTACTTTTATAAAAGAAGTAACATCACGCCTGTAATCCCTGAAAAGTAAGGCAGTTATGTACTTATGTTAATATATGTAGTTATGATAATATACAATTATTATTATATTTATTAATTCACTAACCACACTGTAGTGTGAAAAATTCTGAACGCGACATTAACATTTGACAGTAAACAAATAGGTACAGCTTAGTTATTAAACTAAGTAGTGCAGTTAATCTTAAATTGAGGAATAAAACCCGTTCTTACCTATTCTAACCAGAGTAACCAGGTATACTTCAAGCTAGTAAGTTATTGAAGAAAAGAGGCGATATATCTATGCAAGACACCGTATTTAAGATCTTGCAGAATGTCCTGTTAGCTTTACTTGATTTTAGAAATAATAGCGTCAGCATGACTAACGTCACGTTCTATATTTTTACAATTAATTTGTTTTTAAGTGTGCAATAAAGAAATTTAGAAACACGTTATTTTTAATAATTTAAATATTAATACATCTTGATTCTATTTTAGTTATTTAAATACTAATAGCTAGCGTACCATCTAGTATCGTAAGGAAGAACTACATAATGTAATAAATTAACTGTCGGTATTAATTATAATCAATTGCTATAGAATCTATATTTATTTCTGAATAAGACGTAGCCTTGATCACATTTTGTTTTACGAACAATCTGTAAGCGAAATTTCAGACAAATCCTGTGTAGGAATATTTAAATTAGATTTTTAAATTTTCGTATAATGGGGTATAAGAAAGGGGTTAAAAAAATGCACGGTAAAAAGTAATCATATTTTATTTATACAAGCTTTACTCATTGCACTGACTGAATAACGATATATTGCGTTGCGCTCGTTGCGACGTTGCGCGCTCACGAGCTGCGCGCCGGCCGTCCGCGTCGCACTACGCTGCGTGCCCCGCCGCCCGTCGTCCCCGCCCCGCGCGTCCC